>JZKD02S0642219.1:0-18062 GCA_000966675.3 Picea glauca
CCAAAATTCCTAGACATCCAAAAACCTAACCCTAGGAGATGAAGCGCCAAAAGTCATGTGGGCCTCGTTTGGGTAAGTTGGTGCATCAACTTCCCGGGGTCATAACTTTTGCATATGATCTCCGTTTTAGGCGTGTGATAGCTCGTTGGAAAGGTATCATCGATTTGATTCATTTTGGGGCATCATTCATGCCTTCGGCTATCATTGAGAACCTCAATCTCGAAAAAAATTCATTTAGACCCTCAAAATGGCCCCAGAAGTGAAAACTTGCTAAAAATAGTAAATTGCCAAAATGGCCACAAAACTGTTTTGATCCATTTGGAAAAGGTGGGTGGCCCCCAATATCCACCTGGATCATTCAGATTTAACTGGAACCAAAGGTAGTGCAGGAATATTTTTCTTTCCTACGAACAATTGATAGGGGTTACAAGCTCTGACCTTAGCATTCACATCATTGAATAATTTTGGCCAATAATATCCACCTGTTAGAATTTTGTAGGCCATTTATCTCCATGCATGATGTCCTCCAGACACTACTTCATGAAATTTTTTTATAACTTTCTCTGTTTTAGACTCTACTAAACAGCTCAGTAAAAAACAAAGAGGATCCTTCCAATATATTTTACATTATGTAACTTCAAGGTTCTAGATTTAGATGGAGTTAGGTCATTGGGGAATTGAGGAGTCAGAAGATATGAAACAATGTCACTATACCAAGCTGAAGAAGAGAATTTTTTTGAAATTTTTGTTGCGGGTATAGTAACATCAAATTCATTTATATCTAAAAATCACTCATACTCTTGTAGATGATTTATTCTGAGTGCTTTAAAATTTGATTCAGCTAATAGCTTAGCCAAACCCTAACCTTTTACAAGCTTGGTTGGTTTTACTTCCAGGTCAAACTCCTGAACTATAGCAAGCCATCGGCCCTCCTTCCATTGCTATCAGGTTGAACCAATATATCTTTAACAAAATTGGGGGGTACATATGCAATTATTTTAGAATGTAGTGCATAGGTTCTGAAATCCTTTAGGGCCTTCACCATTGTGTAATCTTGTTTTTCCAATATATCATATTTTAGTTCATCATATCTGAGACTTTTACTAAAAATGAAATTGGCTACTCAAAAACCTCATCATTCTTTTGTAACAGAATGACTGGAATAATGTGCTCACAGGCGAATGAAAAAATCAAGAATTATTTCATATAATATGGGCTTGCTAGTACCGGTGCTTCACCTATGACCTTCTTAATACGTTCGAATGACGCATTGGCCTTTCTTGTCCACTTGACCTTGCTATCTTTCTTGAGCATATCTGTAATCAATTTTACAATTTCAACGAAGTTTGGGATAAATCTTCTTAAAAAAATATTTTTTCCTAAACATGACTCGATCTCCTTTCTATTTCTAGGAATATTAATAGTATCTATAGATTCGACCCTGTTTGGATCGATTTTAATTCCATTTTTTTATACTATATGGTCCAAGAGTTTACCTTCCCGCATTGAAAAATGAGATTTCCTGGGATTCAGAGACAAACCAAATTTCTGACATGTCTCAAACGTCCGTTTAAGGTGAAATAGGTGCTCTCCATCAAATTTAGAAAACACAGTTAGATCATCAATATAAATGACAATGAACTTATTGTTTTCTCCAACAAAAATGATTTCCATTATGACATCCCCAAAAATAAAGTATTTTTGAAATTCAAATTTGTTAGAAAATTATTTTGTTTTTAGTAAATTCGAATTTGGAAATTTTTTTCCATTTATGACAATTTTGAATTTCGAATTTGATAAATTGTAATTATTGATTTATGACTGTTGGGAAAAGATCTGATTTGACCCAACTAACTACTTGACTGTGAAACTTGTATGAAACAAAATATTTTTTAATTAATTGGAGGAGGACAAATGGAACAACCATGTTGAAATCAACTGGCCATGACTCCATGAGTGAGGAACATGTTGGAACTACCTCAGGGCTTATTGTTACAAGTGGAAAATCAAGAATTTGGCCATTGGCAGGCCCTGAAAATCAGGGATTTGGAAAGCTGGGAAAATTCCCAAGGGAGGGAAAAGACCTAGGTAAGAATAATCTTGGATATATAGCATATGTGAGGAGGTAGGACGTTGACTAGTATGCTGGGGAAAAAGACTTTGGTTTTTTCTTGTTGTTATGAGCACTACTTGTTGAGTCTGAGGAAATGAGAAGACTTCTGGACTGAGACATTGTTGAGGAGGATTTTTGAGTTATCCCTCATGGATTCATGGTTAGTCTATGGGGTGAATACGAGAAGTGATTTGGCTGCCCTGTTCTACAGTTGGGAGGAACGTGGTTGTTCCCTTTGTCTTCCCACAAACTTGTTCAAATATGTTGGCCTACTCCTTCTCTATTTGAATGATTTTATATACTGATGTAGTGTACATGTAATTCTTCATCGAAGTATTTCCATGAGTGAAAACTTGTCGAATGTTGTTAAACTTAAAGCTATCAAATGGGTTTAAGGAAGTCTGAATGAAGATTTTTGTGGAACTAATTAAGGGATGTATGTTGTCGTTTCCATTTGATATACTTCTGGTTAAATATGTGAAAGACTCCTTGCTTTAGATTTTCCTATTGTTGTAATATGATAAATTGTAGGAATAAAGCATGAGAATTTGTACAGGAAGAACCCCATTATCGTATTCAGTGAACTGATAAAATGTTTAGGGATTTTCATCTATGATAGAAAATAGAATGGAAATAATGAATAGAATTACCAGCCACTATGTATTAGACATGACAGAGATAGAGTTATAGCATAAGAAAGTAATAAATTAATCATGCAGATTTAGATATTCCTAAGAGTTTTCCACCAATCATAAGATCTTATGTTGTTAAAATATTCAAGTTTACTTTCAACTATATAGACTAAAATGTCCAAAGTGGAACGAATAACTACTGTAATGAGGGGATCCACGAAATGTTAATAAACTATACGAATGCGGTCATAAATGTATACATGTATTTTCCATTCGACAATCATTACAGTAAATGACATAGAAATAGTTGTTTACAATCATAAAGACTGACGCCTGCATTGGGTAATTAATATGAAATTTCTAACAGTTACACAGACCCACTGTGCAATTAAAGTGATGGCTGCCTATATGTATATATATTAAATAGTTATATATATGTATATAAATATAAAGAAAATGTTCTAGAATTAATTTATGTTACATTGATAGACTCAGAACCTTTCAAATACCTAATTTATTTGACCAATAGTATTTAAGAGAATTTTACACTTTCGGTACACTTTTATTCTACTCCGAATTTGCAATGGTAAAGGTTGAAGTAAAAGCTACAAGAATGAGAAAGAAATTTAATAACGCATTATTCACATTATCTTTTAACTTCAAACTATCGAAGGACATGTTTCAATATGATAAGAGAAATCAAATCATATTTATTTTCCTTTAATGTTCGAAACAAAACATAACAAGAACCGAACAAAATCCTTTCGGCCAATTATACAATTTTAACGTCGATTCTCTCGTTGATTGCGAAGACAAGTAACAAAGGTAAAATAGACGAATAATCTCTACCATAGAATTAGTTCTTTAATGAAATATTTCTACCCTGAGTTACTTAGGCCATCTTGGAAAGGATAGGATGGAACCTGACTCCCTCTTAGGAGAATGGCCGAGGTTGCCTCCCAGACTATTGCGTTGTCAAAACCCTGCACAGAGTAGGGAAAAACCATTACAATTTATTCAATAGATATAAGATGATCAAATTTTGGAAACGAAAATAATAGAAAAGTTTGAAAAAAGTAATACTTAACTTTCATGGAGGGATGCAATACCTTTGTTGTTGTGCCAAGTCATGTACCTTCCAGACTGAAAGAGGGAAGAGGAGCCCGTGAATTCCTGATGGGTACCCTCGCAAAACAAAAGGTCCCATCATTAGTGATGAATACCAACAAATAATCCAAAGAAAACATTTCAGGGAATAACATGTGTATGATGATCATAAAGAGATACATGAGTCACATGGAAGTATAAACCAATGTAAATTCTAAATATATGTAGGAGGGGTTGGTCATCTCAGGCCAACAGAGCATGACCACTAATCGGTATAATAACACCGGTGGATTTGTTAATTAAATACAGAGATTACAGGATCAACCCTGTGCCGAGAGGAAATGAACACCAGAAACGAATGACCTTGGTAATACTATCAGACTTATAAGAAAATAGGTACAAAATAATGAACCCTGATTATTCCTAATATGCGACACAGGGTTTCAAACTGTTAGTTTAAGGTTAAGCTGATCGTTAACCTTTGGTAACTCGAAGCACCCTTTTAATCTTCCATAACTAATAAAAACCCTATCACAATCAAGGGAGGAAAGTCGAAATTGGGAAATCCATGAGAGGTAAAAATCTTCTCTGCGGTCGAAAGGTCTGGTATTCACTTAAGTAAAGAAAAACCCGGATATGAAACTTTGTCAACTAAAGGACTAGACGATGAAAGAATCTGGGCCCAGTAACAAGAGTTCAATCCAAAATAATATTCCCCAGAGGCATAATTATAAAAGACATAGTAACAAGTTCTTCCACAAAAGGCAAATGGCTCGGTCTCGAAAGAATGACTAGCACAGAGAAAGGGTTAATGGTGGAGAAACCTAATCATTGCTAGGGTAACGTCAACACCATGTTACTACAGTAACCCCAAAATAAAACCCATATTCTACTAAGGAAAACTGACCAAGGGACCGGAGGATGCAAGACTCTTCTTGACAATACAGAAAAATTTGGATGCAAAAATGAAAGAACAATTGAAGGTCGACTTACCTCACATAAGGGTTTCCCGTCGAGAAAGTCCCTTCCAAGTTTCTCTTCCATATAGAACAAAAACCAAATCACAAACTCATGACCACGATGCCAGGATGAATGCCAGACGAACAATGGTCTGAAACAACTTGCATTTTCTTCCCAGAGCCAAGGCGGGAATGAACACGATAACTCTAGAATAACCCTTCGCATGGAGTAATGGGGATGGGTGATAACTGTACCTGGACCATGTGAGTATGGTAAGTTGTCAATAATGCACCAGGGCACATAAACTGAGTACTGAACTAAATGGACTTATCCCAGGACATATTAAATGTCACAGACAGGCCATTAAGGAAAGATAACATCGATCTCTATCGTTGCTCAGAATATTAATTTCGGTGTATGATGGGCAACCTACTTAGGATACAACTTTGCCTTACTATTCTGGTTACATGTGGAACTTAACTGTCAATGCGTTAACACAGCCAAAGTAAGATAGCGTAAATTTCATTACATATCGAGGAAGCATTTTAGTGAAATCAAACATAACTATAACCTTTCTAAGTTTAGCCTCTACGGGATTTGTCATCTTTACAAAATTCAATTATGTGAAACAATGAACAATACATGCCTAAATGATATCTGGTTAAAGGTATTTTCTAATTAATATTTAACGTCTTCATTAACCGACTCTATAGTGGTATATCAGAATGGGAACTATAAGGCCTTACATATATGACCATCACACTAACATGATAGTGGTTCTAGGTAGTTACACCTCCATATCATATAAGTGGGATGTAAACCTAAAATGAAGATGGTGACTAGTATTACGTTTTCGATGAAAAATGAAATATCCTTAGTTATCTACTTATATACATGTATAAATCAACACTGCAACGAGAAGAGGTGAACCTATGTTAAAAACAAATAGGATAGGAAGTAATAGACAATAGTATTGTTGTATAAGTATGGCTATGAATGTATGAAAGTTTTTGAGACAAAGGAGTAATTCAAAGTACCCTAATTAATTTTTTTTTTATGTAAATATTGGGGTACATTACATATGGTATCAGAGAAAAGGTTACAACACTTGGACCTTGAATAGGGCCATGAGATTTACTTAGCACATATTTCTATTTATGAAAAAAAATAACAAACTTTTACTGTTACAAACAAAAAACCTTTTATGTCCTGTATTAATCATGGAAGCTCAGGATAATGAAAAAATCAGACTTGATGGGAATCCAAAACAAGGCATTCTGAAAATCAGAGACAGAATGGTGATGGAAGCTCACCTACCGAAGTTCTGGAAACAATGAGGAATCTCATTGTTGAACTGCAAGTTTTCAAAGCCGATAATGAAAAACTGAAGAAAGCATAGCAGGAGCAGAAGGAAATAAATGAAGTCCTGCTGCACAGTATAGTGACAAATAAAATCCCAAAGGACGATAATAATGAAGAGGAGATCAGTAAAAGGGCCTCCAGGAATTCTAGGCCAGAAGTAGAAAAAGGGGATAGTTCGTTTGAATGTACACCTTCAGCTGAAGACAAAACTAAAGAAAACAAAAAAAGAAAACAAGTAGACCATCTTGAAGGAGAATTTGAGAAGATTAAACCAGCAACCTTTGATGGAGAATCCAGAACAAGAGAAGAAGTTGAGGCATGGTTGTTGGACATCAAAAAATACTTCCAGATATATAACTATTCCAGCAATATGAAGCTCAGAATGGCCATTTAAAATCTGAAAGGGAAGGCTAGCATTTGGTGGAAAGATCTGAAATTGGCCAAGGGCCTAAAGGAGAAACAAATGGAATGGTGTGACTTTAATAAATATTTCATGAAACAGTACCTATCTGAATGCTACTACGAAAGGAAAACAAAATAATTTTACGAGTTACGACTTGGACAGATGACGATGGAGGACCTTATAAATAAATTCCTGGAATTACTCAAATTTGTACCTTACATCCGGGAGGATAAGGTAAAAATACAACGATTCTTAAGATGCTTACAACAGTCCTACATGGATAGAATTGAGTTTTAAAACCCCAAATCCTTGAGTGAAGTATTCAGGAAAGAACGAATGTGCTACGAATAGTATAAACAGTGGGAAGAGTTTCCCAAAGCCTAGAGGGACAAGAAACAAGATTGAATGAACCAACAAAAGAATGGATACTAGTTGACCCCTTATAGGAATGCCGAAAAACTCTTTCCACGAAAATATTTTCACTCCAACCATCCAAATACGCAAGGCAGCGGTAAACCGGTAAATATGGGAATGAAGAAGTTTTGGGACATCCCCCACGAACCATTAAAGTGTTTGGAATGTGGATAACCTCATATAAGGAGGAACTATCCATGTTTAATTTCAATAAACATAACTGGTGTTCATAATTTGCAGGAAGCCTCAACGATGGGTGATATGGGCAGAAGCCTGCATCGGATAAATGAAACCATAGATGGCTAACAAGTTGACCATCAGTCCTCTATGGTAGAAATCGAAGGTAAAATCAATAACACTCGATTTTCTATTTTAATCGAACTTGGAGCTACGTTAAGTTATATTACTCCTGATGTAGTAGAGTCAAATAAACTTAAGAAACTAAAGCATGCAAAATCATGGCTGGTACAACTAGCAACAGGAACTAAAAGGAAATTAGTTGACTTTATTTCTTATTTCGAGTTCATCTTAGATGGTCAAAACATAAGAACAAATATAAACATCCTACCACTAGGATCTTATGATATGATTATCGAAATGGATTGGTTGGAAAAGCACAAAGCAGTACTAGATTGTTATACAAAGACACTTAACTATAAAGATGATTATGGCACTGCTAGAACAACCCAAGGTATACCAAAACCTATATCAGTTACACAAGCTCCAGTGATGCAATTCAAGAAATGTATGAGAAAGGGATGTCAAGTTTATGCCATCCAAGTAATGAATCTGTTAGAAAAAGAAGATAAACCAAAGTTAGAAGACTTTGTTGTCCTACGTGAATTCAAATACATGTTTGTGGATGAGATACTGGAATTACCTCCTAGAATGGAAATAGACTTCTCCATAGATCTACTACCTGGTTCAACCCCTATCTCAAAAGCACCTTACCAAATGAGTTTATCAGAATTGATAGAATTAAAAATACAATTACAGGAATTGTTGGACAAAGAGTATATCAAATCGAGTGTTTCACCATGGGGGGAACTAGTCCTCTTTGTGAAAAAGAAAGACGGTACTCTAAGACTGTGTATCAATTATAGAAAATTGAATAAAATGACTATTAAGAACAAGTACCCATTACCTAGGATAAATGACTTGTTAGATCAAGTAAGTGGGGCCAAGATCTTTTCGAAATTGGATTTACGATCTGGTTATCATCAAGTTAGCATAAAGGATGAGGATATAAGAAAAACATATTTTCGAACAAGATATGGACACTAAGAATTCGTAGTCATACCTTTTGGACTCACTAATTCACCAGCCATGTTTATGTGCCAGATGAAAAACATTTTCAGTCCATACTTGGACAAGTTCGTACTGGTATTTATCGACGATATTTTGGTCTATTTTAAAATGAAGGAAGAACATGAAAAACACTTAAGAATAGTTCTGCAAACATTGAGGAAACACAAATTGTATGCCAAATTTGATCAGTGTGATTTTTATCAAAAGAAAATACAATATCTAGGACATGTAATTTTAGCAGAAGGCATTGTCGTCGACCCTGAAGAAATAAAAGCCATCATGGAATGTCAAGTACCTAAGGATGTAGCGGATATCCGGTGATTCATGGGAATCATCGGATATTATTGCATATTTATAGAGGGTTTTACCAAGATAGCCTACCCTATCATGACATTACAAAAGAAAGGGACCCAGTTTAACTGGTCACAAAAGTGTCAAGACAGTTTTAACAAGTTGAAGGAATTATTGACAACTGCACCCATCTTGAAGGTAGAAGACCTAGATAAAGACTTTATCGTTTGTGTTGATTAGAGTAAAGAAGGACTAGGTGGTGTCTTAACTCAAGAAGGACACGTGATTTTTTTTGAGTCCCGGAAGTTAAAAGAACATGAGTGAAACTACATCACTCATGACTTAGAATTGGCAACAGTAATACATGCCTTAAAAATGTGGCGAAACTACATAATGGGCAGAAAATTTCTATTACTGACAGATAATAGTGGAGTGAAACTTTTGTTTAGTCAGCCAGATCTTAATGCAAGGAAAGAAAGATGGC
Source organism: Picea glauca (assembly GCA_000966675.3). NCBI lineage: Eukaryota > Viridiplantae > Streptophyta > Pinopsida > Pinales > Pinaceae > Picea > Picea glauca. Next base: position 9,075 of record JZKD02S0642219.1, read on the forward strand.
TATCCTTCTTGAGCGAATTCGACTTTGAGGTAAGAGATATCAAGGGTAAGGAAAATAAGGTAGCATATGCCCTAAGCATAAGAGTCCATGTATTATTCGAAATAAATGTCAGTAGAGAAGAAAGTGATCTGGAACAGATAATAAGGACAACAGGTATTAATGAAGAAAATTACAATAAAATAATGGCAGAATTACAAAACAGTGCCACAAGATCAGATAAACCAGATCTGAATATTGACAAAAATGGACTATTACGATTTAAAAATAGACTTTACATACCAGATTCAGCAGATTTAAAGATAACACTCTTGGATGAAATACATAAGAAATGGTATTCTGGCCACCCAGGATACCAGAAAACAATAATAGCACTTAGAAAACTATTTTTCTATCCTAACATGAACGACGAAACAACAAAATATCTGGCTAGATGTCAAGATTTTCAGTAGGTTAAAGCCAAACACCAACATCCAACCGGCCTACTATAGCCACTGCCAGTACCAGAATGGAAATGGGATACCATATCACTGGACTTTATTACAAGTTTGCCTAAAACTCAGAAACATAATGACTCTATTATGGTTGTAATTGATAAACTCAGTGAGTATGCACACTTTATTCCTGTAAAGTCTACTTTTAAAGATATAAACAACGCTGAAATATTTATGAAAGAAATTTTTAGACTGCATGGTATTCCTAACACTATTATAAATGGACAGAATTTCTGATGCCCTATTGTCATATCCTCGATGTTTGACATCGCTCAACCGCCACTTATAAGGGATCAATAGGTGTCGAAAAATCTCCTGTGGTTTTTCCGACGTTGGACGATCGTCGGTATTCTGACTCCCCTAACGTCGAACAAGCGATGGCCTTTAAAAATTTAATTTCAAAGGACAACCAGAAAACTACCGACGACATCCATCATTCTACCAATGCTATCCCCCCGATGCGACCGACGAGTGTTTTGTAGTTCCGACGATTTGCTGGGAGTGTTTCCCAAAGGAAGTCCGACCTGTAGTAGTCGGAAGATCGACGAACCTGAATATTTAAAAAAAAAAAAATGTTGAAAAGAGGTGGGGCAATATTTTTCTCAAGTTAATAAAAGGCACTGAAGGTTTCTTCAACACTGACCAGCTCATCTCGGTTGCCAAATTCTACAAGATCCTGGAGAAAATCATTGGTTGGCTCAAGCTTCAGCAAAGGCATATATGGATTGGTTGTTGCAATTGGAAATGGGGCAAAGAAATGGCATGGAATTTATCAAAAGATGATTCTATCAAGTAATAGGGCAAAGAAATGGCATGGAATTTATCAACATTAGTCCCTCATGGCCGCATAAATGTATTGTCCATATTCATACCAAACCAAAATTTATTCACTTGTAGCACCTATGGGATTCAAAAAATGGGTTAAGTAACTCTAATCATATAGTCATACCATTTGTTGAAAGTGGCCTCATTGAATGCAAAATTCTTAGTGTCCATCCAACTCTTCCAAGCATCAAATTGCAATGAAAGAATTTGTTGATTGGGCATGGGATGAAGTTATCCTCCCTACAGGGGATTCCATTTCCACATCCCAAAAGCAACCAATGGATAGCAAAATATGAATGAGGTGGATTATGTGTGGGGATTAGCACATGCTTGAAAGACTTCATCTATTAATAACTTAAACAATTTCAATTTAGTTCCATGGACACATAATTTAGTGACAAATTGGGCATCTAGGTTGAATTATTCCTTGGTGTACTATTTACACATGAGATGGATTGCAATCAACTAGCAAGCAAAATGGCCCTCGGGGTTAAAAATTAATGAGATGATGGCACCACAACCTCCCCTATATGTACCATACTTGTGATATAGGCTAGGTTCATCCTTATTGCGACCATGCTTCCTCATAACTTGAAATGCATGGGAGACATATTCCCCCTCCATAGATAACCTTGTTAAAATGTGTACATCCTGCACATGTATAGGGTATTCCCATTCAATCCATATGTAATTCCAAAGACCAACAAGTCATGCAACACAACAAAACTATATTTACAGAGAGGTTCAAACATAGACTTCCAAACTATGGCAATGTCTATAGAATCAAATGGAATGTAATCAAGATAGCCTTCATGTCTAGGAACAAGTCACCATCAATGAAGTTTTTGTTGACCAGTCTCATTTTCTCAACCTTCCAATGAAAATTCTATAAAAATTCAACTCTCAATTCATAGAAATCTATTGGAACTACTTCCTTTTTTCACAGTGTAGCTTTCAGAGACAAAACCCTTCTTGTCAATGCCTTACAAATCTAATAAAAATAAAACTAGATTTTATCACTCTAAACTCTACAAACTCTCGTCAATGCCTTACCCTTCTTGTCAATGCCTTACCATTCAGATTTTTCCAAGAACAATCTATTATACCAAGCAACATTCTTCAGAAAGATCCTCTTCTAATTTCTCAGGCAAAAAATCAGTTGTTTTTGGTTGGAGAATTCCCTTGTCTTGTATAGGTCTCATCAATGGACACTCGGATTGTATGCCTGAGAAATTAGATGAGGATATTTTTGGCAGAAATCACTTGTCTTGTATAGGTCTCAGCCATGGCCTCTTAGGCTTAAAGTGATTCAAAACCTACATACAACAATGACCAAATTACTTCAATTGTCACTAAGGAACTTCAATAGCTAAATATTGTCTAACCTTCAATAGATAATTAAACAACTTATAAGTATTTAAACAAATACATATCGATCCTTATGGGTATGGGAAACAATATCACATCCCAGAAATTGTACAAAAAATTGCAATGGAGGCCAGTTCAGATTTTGTCAGAATTACATATTTAGCCCCAGGAGAATCAAAACAATGTTTAGTATAAAATAGAAATAGACACACTGCAACTTGATAGCCTTTTGATCCCAAATCCACTTTTCTGTGAGTCAATAATAAAACTCTTGGACGGGACCGCTAATGAAAAACATAAGGGGATTTAAAATATAAATAAAAAATAAGGGCCATAACCATACTCTAGCTACAAACACAAAAATTGCGATAGCTACCAACTTTGAAGTATATATTTACCCCGAGGTGAATCAAAACAATATTGAGAATAAACCATTGTAACAATCATTGATTTGTATCAACACAAAATTAGATCATAAAATTGTTTACAAAATCCAAACGCCACTTATAGCTCAACTTCAGTGTAGAAAATAGAAATCGACGTGCTACAACTTGATAGCCTTTGAGCACATTGGACATGGCCACTATTAAAAAAAAAAAGGGGGTTTTAAAAGAAGAAAGGAGAAACAAGGAAAATTCTATAACTAGACCATATAATAGAATAAGCTTTGCAACTTCAAAATATGGCCAACATATACAATTGAAAACCATCTAATCACTAAATATTGTCTAACCTTCAATAGATAATTATGAAATTATATAACTATGTGATTTATGAAACATTACTTTGGAGATTATAAAACAAAAATACACCCTTCAAAACAATGATGCATCATATATATAATTTAAACTTCTATACCAAACCCCTTATTTGTGCTAGTTTCACCTCTGAGTTACAGTCCCATGAGTTGCTTCATGCTCAATAGTTTTTACATTAGGGAAAACCTGGACAAGACAACAAAATATAAGATTATCCAATGGACATATTTAACCTCTAGGATATTCCTACTCAAGATAATAGATCGCTACATTGGACAATGTAGAATATTAAATAAAATATGTATTTTAAAAAAATTATTCAACTGCAATTATTTACTATACGTTAAGATGCACTAAATTGAGAATGTTAGAACATACCTTGACAATGCATACAAACACTTCATCATCCTTTTTTGGGAGTAGCCCCTCATCATCCTAGATTCAAACATCGACTTACTCACTGAGAACAAACTACAAACGTGATAGTTATAGAGCTAGAAATAAATCCTGAATGGGCTCCTCTTGGTTTCAAGAATAATTTATTGGAGTCGTCTAATCTTACAGCAAACCTCCCTCGATTTGACAGAGAAACAATGAAGTCAACATTGGCTTTGCTATTGCTCCAATGGATCGAGAGAGGTTTGGTCCAAGATTATCCAATTCCTAATTTATTCTCTACTAAACAGGGCTAACCATGTAAATGTGGAAGCTCTTATGGCCCCTCCCCCCCCCCTCACATCACTCTCAATTCCCCAATACCCAATCTAACTAATATATTTAGGGTAAAACCTGAAGTAGAAAAAAATTTAAAAAAGGTATGAAAGACCTTAATATTGACAGGCATATGTGAATTTTCTTTTATTATAAATGATCGGTATTATAATATTATACATCAGTACTAGGTTTTTTTTTTCTTTGCACAACTTGCTGCTAATTTCCTAAGTATTTCATCAATATCTGTGTCATCTTCTTTTATTGTGTTCTTTTCTATTGTTGATTTTCCTTGCATTCTCGCACACACTGCATTCGTTGTCACGTACTCAGAGCGTTGAGGCACCAGATGCGGGTCATTGCCTACATTGACAAAAACTATTAAATTTATAGGGCAAGTTATTGAATACGATTGATTTAGTTCATTAATAAGAAAAAATATGACTGGTAATAATTTACCTTCCCTGTGCTGCTCTTCTATTAGAGGAGATCGATGTATGTCGTGCAACTCTACCACTGAAACCACAAAATTTATAAGTAGACAATCATAATTGAATTAGTAAAAAGAAAAAATAGAATCACAAAATGTAACGAACCTCCTCGTTACGACAAAACCTTTGAGAACAGGTGCAATTTTATTTTATTTTGTTTAAGGTGTGTGCGCATGTGGAAGTAACAACACACTCGACTCTACGTCGCCAATCGACAACCAACAAGATGCAACCACGAGGTTCAGCACAAGAAGACTGAAGGCACACAATGAGTAACTGCAACAATATATGACCCTAGGCATAAGGCGCACAACACAAACATTAAGACATACTGGGGTTGCACAGTAAGAACACAGAGGGAAGAATCCATGGTGTTAGGGTTACTATTTCTACACAGGAAAGTAGGGCGTTTAGTCTTATGTCTTCTTGAAAGAAGATTAGACAGGCTCCTGACCGACTTCTCAGGAAGAAACTAGTAACCCGATCGAGAACAAGACGCAAGCAAGAAAAACACAACAAGACGATCTTGACATATCATAGTGACAACAAGCAATAAACGTCCCTAGACATAAGACATACAACTAGTAGCTGTAAGAAAAAAAATGACACCAGGTGTTAAGTACAGTACCTTCACAGATGGAAGAATCCAACAGTAGAGTTTACTATTTCTGCACAGAAAAGCATGGCTTTTAGTCTTATGTCTTCTCGAAAGAAGATTAGACAGGATCCTCGTCGACTGCTCAGGTAGAAACTAGTAATCTCTGTCAGGTGTGTCGCAAGAGTGGAAACCCTGCCTTTAAAGGGCCTGAGACTCTTGATATGGCACTGGATTATTTACACAACAAAAAAATTCACCCACACAGACATGTCTCCTAAGGCTACCAGGGGGTGACTATATCCCGCCTGACACAACCGACCAAGCAACCAACTGAATACTATCAAGTGAAACATAAACAAGAAGGACGACTACGTCCTTTACGGATGGCACACGACAAGAAGGACTCTGACCACGAATGCCCAATTTCAACATTATTTAAATGAACAACAACCCTCACTTACTAGTCTCCGAGTAATTTAATGTACGTAATTCCAGGGCATTCCCCATATATGTTTTATCGATAACAAAAGTTTACACTAGCATTACAATAAAATAACCATATCATTACATTTTCTAATTACAAAACGTTGCCATAAAGACTATGATCATACATGAGCACCATAATACCCTATTGATAAAACATAAACTTAGAAGATTGCGCTACACTAGCATTGTCAGGAACATTGAAAGTATTAGAAGTTAGCATCCTATAATAAAAGTAGTAACCCAAACTGTTGACATTCCATATACATTACTATTCCATTCCCTTAACCTGTCGTCACCTTACAATGCATACAATAGCACATATAAAGAATCCAGCTTCTATAAAAAGGGGACTAAGACTATCCCTTTTTGTATCACTAAAACCAACTGCATTATATAGAAGGGAGCAATTCTTTAAACCAAATCTAATGTAACAACATATAAATCTATATATCCTTAGAAGAACCTCTCTTAAAATCAAAGGAGAATCACACATCCCTCATGTCATCTAATGTTAAAGGCCACATGAGTTAAGGGATGATTTGAACATAAGACTCGTGCATTCTCCATTATAATTGGGGTATAGAGTTCCAATTTCTAGAGAATATAACAACATAGTGCAACGTTGGAAATGTCAGTGTAGGCACAAGAAGAAGGTAAAAAGCATCTATTATTGATTAATTTAAATAGATAAAAAACAACTATAACCACAAAATTTTCCACAAAACGATTCTAATATTAGATTCCTAAAATATCATTTACATTGCCATTTAAATTACAACAAGTCATAATTATAGATCTGTGCATAGCTGTACGATAACCTTTTTGTTAAAGTGGAATACATTTTCTTTAAAGTTAGATTGTATTCTTGACTTTATTGGTCATCTTGTCAGATTCACATAACTATAAAACAATCACAAATAAAAGCATATATGCTACTATTGCTGGCAAACTGATGGGTCCTTGGGTGGAGGATTTGGCTAATAAATTGTTTCCTAGAGATACTTTGCTGTAATTATTGGTATAGTCAGGTTCATTCTCTATCAACATCCAATATTCTATTTGAGAAATCTAAGTGTGAATGCTCCCTTATTAAATTAATACGTTGATTCGGAGCAGGGCGATGTTAACTTTCAGTGGATTGGTATGATAATTTTTTATGCAGGGAAGGGCACTTCTCACTTAAACGAGGCGTATACCATTTACCATTGAAAACAAATATTAGAACAAAATAATAAAACCATAAGATTACAGCTATCATTTTAACCAATATTAAAACGATGCTCCACCATATATAGAAACGACAATAATTACACCAGAACAGTTTAAACAACAATAATTTAACCCTGATATTAACTGATAAAAGGGATGCACCCGGATTGGAAGGCATGTGGCTGAGAGCTGGCATTCTCTCCATGTAGCCCAAGAAATGGAGGTGAGTAAAGGAGAATCCTCCAGAAGGGACGTGCCCCGAGAGACGCGCAGAAGGGTAGTTGAGTCAGACAGGAAGACTTTATTTGACTGGAAAAAAAACGTGCAGAGGAACACAATAAGTTTACGCACGCGGATCGTGGTATGAATATTCCCAGGTGACTATGGAGACACCCAGCAACCAAAAGAAAATTCCCAGGTCGCCATGGAAATGCCCAGCCACCAGAAAAAATGCCCAGATATAAGAACCCAGGAACGCCACGGTCTAAAACAAACGCCACTATAAATAAAAGCCACGGTGTATAAAAATGCCATGGTATGAAAATAAAACTCCACTGTATACATAGAATCCCCCATCTATAGACTGCCCACAGTCAAGGATAACAACGCACAACACACTAACTTCCCACTGTCAATGAAAAAAATGCACAACACACTAACTTCCCACTGTCATAAAAAAAACGGCCAATACACTATTTGCCCACTGTCAGTAATAGAAAATCCCCAATCACTACTGCCCACTGACAATGATAAAAACTCCCAATCTACTATCTGCCCACTGTCAAAAATAAAAATGCCCAATACACTACTGCCCAACGCATACAATGAAGGCCAAAAACGCCCAGGATATACAACAAAACGTAGACCATTAAACCTTTAAATCACAGATCAAAACACCAAGATATATTTCAGTAAGACGCGGACCATTTAAGCATTTTAAACGCAGATGAAACGCCCCAAATTTTTACCCTGAGTGCCATTTAAAACGCCCAAACACAAAATGTAAAACTCCCACAGTAAATGTTCTTCCCCAAACGTGTTCTATCATCATCAACAACACGAGATACAAAATTGAAGATTCCAGAAACCCATCTCATTAATGATTTAACCCAACAAGAATTTCAGAACTACGACGCAGTAACCATTCCAAACGAAATTGCCGAACGAGTGTTTCAGCATGACAATACATAGTGAAATTGTCGGAGGGGGTGGAGAAGAATAATAAATTCAAGGCTGGAGGATTACTCAAGGTGACAGTAAAATTGGTAGAAACATCTTACATATAATGCATCATAATCACCTAAGAGAATAACTAGACAATCTACTCTACCAGAAATAAAATTCATACTGTTGCCTCTCGCCCGCTTCTGAGGACGTCCCGCGCTCTGTGCTACTTCCCGCGCTCCGTACCGCTCCCGCTCGCCGACCGAAGAAAGCTCACTGGTATCTCCCAGCCAATCGCTAGGGGTACTCTGCTTCCCCCTTAGCCCCCCGAGACGCAAAGGGGCCACACAAGATCCATAGATAAGACTAGCTTCTCAGCTCGCCTTCAAGGCTGAGCTACCACTCCAATACAGCTGAGATAAACCCAACTCGTCACAAGAAATCCGTCAAGCCACAATACGGCAACGTAACGTTACGCTAATCGTTCCTCCCCTTCTTCCTTCTTTTCCCCTTCTTTTATAGAAATTTGAGACCCACCTACTTTCCTAAATCATTATTAATTTAATTTTTTATGACAAACCTCTAAAAATTCTCTACCCTCCAAGTGTCACTCATCACCACGGTTCTCCAAAAATTTATTTCTTTTAATAATTAAAAGACTCAATTCCCTCACCCCCCTTTAATTGCTCCTAAAATTACTCCTAAGGTTCCTAGATCCCCTCTCATGCTTTTAATAACTTTCCTAAAATGAAGTTGCTGATTTTTAGTAACTCCTTAATTGTTGATTCCTTTTTGCTTTTTACCCTATGTCCCCTACTTTCCATTATTAAGTTTCCTTTATTACAAGTTTCCTTATTTCTATTATTTATTTCTCTCTTTTTATTTTT
>JZKD02S0642219.1:18183-33466 GCA_000966675.3 Picea glauca
TATTTTAATTAATTTATCCCCTTTCTTCACCTTACCCCCTTTAATTTTAAGAAGACTTTAATTAACACCTAGGAGGGTTTTAGTTTACGCCCTTATGTTTATTTTTGTAGGATGTTTTCTTAGGGCTTGTCAAATTTTTATCTTAGAGATGTGTTAAATTTAGGTTTAGATTTGAACTGGGCGACAATTAATTAGGGGAGGCGTTGTAAGAATTTATCAGGCGCTAAGCTCTTAGGGTCATCTTGGTTGTCTCATCATCATCACCAATGCGATGTGCCCTTCAGGATGCACTACATGCTCCAAGGGTGCCACTCGCCTTGTTTTCTTCTATTGCATGATGTGCCCTTCAGGATGCACCACGTGCTCCAAGGGTGCCACTTGCCAACTAGTGTTTCTTTTGCGCGACGTGCCCTTCAGGATGCACCACATGCTCCAAGGGTGAGACTCGCCGACTTGACGGATTGGTAGACATCTATAACCCCTAGAGTCAACACTCCACCAGGTGAACTCATGGGAGACTAAGGGCTCTAAGGAATAAGGCCCCCGCCTTATTGCATGCCCCTTAGAATCATCGTGAGCGACTGTCGCAGTTTTCCCTCACGGCATCGTGGATCCTCTCGAACTAGGTAATCGTTAACCTACTGTTCGAGCCACGGTGGGAGTGCTAGTAGGTTGTGGTAGGGTTGTTGTCCACACCTCTCCCTCAACCTCTCTGTAACTTGTGTGTGGCCCCTTTACTCCATATGTGAGTCTGGTCGGTAAGCTATCGTCAGCCTGCATCATCAACCATCATGTCAGAACATGTCAACAACATATCATCAATCAATAAATATAATGGTAAATAAAACAACTCAAATAGCACACTCCCTGACTCAATCCAGAGTCCAAGGGTTTCGTCGATGCCCCTGCATCCTCCAGGTCAAAAACCCTGCACACTCAAATAAACTGAGTCAATAGAACCTGTCTACATCAAGTAGTAAAACATCATGTCATCTATCAGAATGCACCATAATCAAGCATAAATGTATTACTATCAGAAAAGTCCAGATCACTTGCGAGCAAGTGTCCTCAAAGAATAATTTTTGTAAGTGCGCCAGAGCGGGATGTTACATGCACACCCTCTTGGTCTAAACTTCATCCCGAAGTTTCTCAATATAAATTCCAAAATAAATGTACCACAGTATTATAAGTCTATCTATGAAACAAAAATGGAAATTGCTGGCGCATATCATATGCGTCCTCCCAGGTCACCGAGTTCGGACTATAATTGTCCCACTAGACCTTGCCCTGATCTACCGTTCAATGTCGTAACTATCAGACACGATGATCTAAAATGCAAACTGGCTCAGCCGTGAGTGCTCTCTTGTCCAATACCTGCAAGGAACTCATGTCAAACACATGTGTAGGATCACTAACATAATGTCTCAAAACAGATACATGAAAAACATCGTGCATACGCCTCAAAGAATCAGGCAAGGCTAGTCGATAGGCCATGGGCCCCTTTGTCTCCACAATATCGAAAGGTCCCACAAATCTAGGAGAGAGTTTCACTCCCTTTCCAAACTTGATCGAACTCTTATGCGGTTTAACCCACAAGAAGACTCGATTGCCAACCTCGTAACTACGGTTGACTCGGTGCGCATCGACATAACTCTTATGTCGATCCTACGCTTCTTTTATCCTTTTTCTTATGGTTTGCATTTGCTCTTCCATTTCTTGGATCGCTTCTGGTCCCATCGGGACCCTATCCTCAAGACGATCCCAATTCAAGGGCGTCCGACACGGTCGCCCATAAAGGAACTCAAAAGGTGCCATCTTAATGGTGCTCTGGTAACTGTTGCTATAAGTGAACTCTTCTAGAGGCAAGAATTCCTCCCAACATTTTTGTTGGTCCATCACGTACATGCGCAACATGTCTTCCAAGGTTTGGTTCATACGTTCTGTCTGTCCGTCCATCTCTAAGTGATATGCAGTACTAAAGTTAAGTTGGGTCCCCAAGGCCTCTTGGAACCTCGTCCAAAATCATCCTGTAAACATCGATCCTCGATCGGATATAATCCTTTTAGGCACGCCATGCAGCCTCACAATCTCACTGATAGAAACTTTCGCTATGTATGGTGCCTGATACGTCGTATACATAGGAATGAAGTGAGCACTCTTCGTTAGAGTGTCTACTACTACAAAAATCGAGTCATGTCTTCTTGCCATCAGTGGAAATCCAACAATAAAATCTGTCGAAATAACTTCCCATTTCGATTCTGAAATAGTGTGCGGTTGAGGTAATCCTACCGGGTGTCTATGTTCAGCCTTTACCTGCTGACACTCGATACATATAGCTACAAAGTTGACTATGTCGTCCTTCATTCCCTTCCAGAAGAATAAGGGTTTAAGGTCTGCCCTCATCTTCGTGACTCCTGGGTGAGCCATGTAAACTGCTCTATGAGCCTCGCTCAGGATCAACATCCTCAACTCGTCATTTGGTGGTACATAAATCTGACCTATAAACCTCAATAAACCATCGCTATCAAATGAATATCCCTCATATCATGGTACCATCATTGTGTTTTGTCCGATAAAATCCTTGACTTCTTTGTACCAGTCATCGTCATGCTGTAAGGTGAGAATTTTCTCACGTAGATTCATCTGAAGAGGTAACACCAAAAAGATGCGTGGCCTCCGACTCAAAGCATCCGCCACTTGGTTCACTATTCCCTTTATGTAAGTAATCTCGAAGTCGTACTTGCTAAGCAATTCCGACCAACGTCGTTGTCGCGCGTTCAGGTCGCTTTGCGTGAAAATATGTTGTAGTCCACAATGATCAGTCTTTAACTCAAATTTTCGTCCAACAAGGTAGTGTCTCCAAAACTTCAAGGCATATACAATGGCTAATAACTCCAAATCATGCGTCACGTAGTTCTCCTCATGCCTTGTCAGTTTTCTCGAAATGTAAGCAATCACTCGTCCGTCTTGCATCAAGACTCCGCCTAAAACTTCCTGGGATGCGTCAATGCATACCAAGAATTCTGCGTCCATGTCAGGGACCTTTAGTATCGGCGCTGTTGTCAACAACTCCTTAAGCCTCCTAAATGCTTCCTCGCATTTCTCTGTCCAAACAAACTTCTTTTTTTTCTTCTGCAATTCCGTAATCGGATTTGCTATCTTCGAAAAACCCTCGACAAACAGTCGATAGTATCCGGCTAAACCCATAAAAATACGCACTTCGGTGACATTCGTTGGCATAGGCCATTCCATAATAACCTCAACCTTGGCTGGATCCACGCCGATGCCTTCGCCGGAGATGACATGCCCTAAGTAGTGAATCCTCGATTGATAAAAAGAGCATTTGGAAAACTTCCCATATAATTTGTGTTCTCGTAAACATTGTAGTACCAAGCGCAAGTGCTCATCATGCTCCTCCGTTGTTCGAGAGTAGATCAAAATATCGTCAAAGAATAATTGGACAAACTTGTCCAAGTACTCGTAGAACACCCCGTTCATCAAACTCATGAATACCCCTGGGGCATTTGTCAATCCAAATGGTAAAACAGTAAAATCGTAGTGTCCAGATCTTGTCTTAAAAGTGGTATTAGGGACGTTATCCTCCTTGATCCGTAACTGGTGATACCCTGATCACAAATCGATCTTGGAGAACACCGTCGCACCCTTCATTTGATTGAACAGATCATCAATTCTTGGTAAGGGATATTGATTATTGATCGTAGCCTTGTTCAGTTGATGGTAGTCAATGCAAAGCCTCCACGATCCGTCCTTCTTCTAAATGAAAATAGCTTGTGCACCCCACAGTGACACACTAGGGCATATCAGTCCCAGGTCTAACAACTCCTTCAGTTGCATTTTCATCTCTTGCAACTCTGGGGTCGACATTCGATAAGGCATTCTCACTATCGGTTCAGTCCCCAGTTTCAGGTCTATGGTAAACTCCAATTCTCTTTTTGGCGACATCCCAGGTAACTTCTCTGGAAACATGTCCGCAAACTCCTTCACTACCGGGAGGTGTTCTAGACCTTCTGCTACTCCCTTTTCATTTAGCGCAAGGATCGCATAAAGCTTGCACCCCTTGCGCATACTCTTCTGTAACTGTAAGGAAGAGACTAACCTCAGGGATACTCCCTGGTTCCATCCTACAATCACCCGACTCTGTCCTTCATCATCGATCAAGCTCAACCATTTCATATTATAGTTGAGTATCGCCTCATGCGATTCCAACCAATCCATACTGATCACGATGTCATAAGATCCTAATATCATGATGTACAAGTTGACCCTCGTGACAAACTCTCCCAGGCTAAGGGAACAACCCGTAACCTTTCCTCCGATCTTCTGTTTGGCTCCTGAAGCCATCTCCACCAAGATAAACTCATCCTGTTCGACTGCCTTTACCTTAATCCTTTTTAGCGTTGCACCAGAAATGAAACTCTCAGTAGCACCTGAGTCTATCAAAATACTAAGGGTATGGTTAGTGACAGTACCCGTCGTCTCGAGCACAGTAGACTGGTGCTCTGCCTGGTGGTTATTCACCGCTGCATGAATTCGATGGGCCTTGCCCATATCTCCCACTGTAGTGGGTCTGGCCGATCTGGACGCTCTAGTCCTCTCCACAGGACAATCGCGCTGGTAGTGTGGCTCCCCACACGTCCAACACCCCTTCTTCGGCCCAGTAGTCCTGGTACCCAAAGTAGAAGATGACTGCCCACCGACCTGAAACCCTGGTATGTTTTGCTGAACAGGCCTAAACTGCTGTTGTTGTGGGCGACGCTGTTTCTGGTGCTATGGTCCTCGGTAAGGTGTCCGCTGCTAAGGCAGCGGTATTCATGGTGTAGTAAAATCCGATCGCCTCTGGAAGCCACGATACCCCAGCATATGTCTCGTTGGTGTTTGCCGCTGCTGCGGCGTACCAGATGAACCCTTCCCTGCAAGTCTCGCTGGAGTCCTGGTCTGACCCCCGCTGATAAGCTCCTCCTCTACTATGAGGGCATTTTGGATAGCGTCGTGCAAGGTTTGAGGCATCAGAATCCTAACCTTTGCATGCAGGCTGTCGTTAAGGACAAACACGAACCTGTTGACCTTGAACTTCTCAGTGTTCAGGTGTGGAGCATACCAGAGCAGCTCCATAAAACGTGCCTCGTACTCGGGCACTGTATGACCTCCCTGTCGTAAGGTGTTGAACTCATTGAGCTGACGCTCAATGAATTCCTAAAAAATATACCTCTCTCGGAACCGTTCCTCGAACAGTTCCCATGACACGTCTTCAACGGCCATGTTTAGCTGCGACAGGAGCGTCTTCCACCATAGGAGAGTGCTCCCCTTCAGTTGAAATACTGCCATGCAGACCTTGATGTTGGAGGTATAATTGCGAAGTGCGAAGCACATCGCCATATTTTCCAACCATGCCTCGGCGGCTGTGTCGTCCGGGGCACCAAGGAACTCGGGAAATTTCACCTTCTCGAGTTCACGGTGAATGCTACCTATAATGGCCGGTGCGCATGGCAGAACCTCAGTAGGTGTCGGCACCCTGGCCTCATCTCTATCCAAGCGGCTGATCAACGCCTCAGACATGCGCTGAAAATATCTCATCATCCCCATGACATCGACAATTGCAATCTTCTCCTGCCTAAGAACCTGCTCGCCTCCCTGGGGGTTATATCCCTTAGGCGTGGATGCTGCTGGAGGCGTCACGCCTCCTCCCCAGGCACCCCATCGTCTACCTCTACGGCATCCTCTAACCATGATTACATGCACGTGCACAATCAACTCGATCAACAATAGTATAATCAAATCTAATCATGCCAATGAATGTCGTAGCGAATCCCAAGTCGTGGGTCGAACCGGCTCTGATACCATATGTAACGAACCTCCTCGTTACGACAATAACTCTGAGAACAGGTGCAATTTTTTTTTTTGTTTGTTTAAGGTCTGTGGGCATGTGGAAGTCACAACACACTTGACTCTACGTCTCCAATCGACAACCAACAAGACGAAACCACAAGGTTCAACACAAGAAGACTGAAGGCACATAACGAGTAACTGCAACAATATACGACCCTAGGCATAAGGCACACAACACCAACATTAAGACATACTGGGGTTGCACAGTAAGAACACAGAGGGAAGAATCCATGGTGTTAGGGTTACTATTTCTGCATAGGAAAGCAGGGCATTTAGTCTTATGTCTTCTCGAAAGAAGATTAGACAGGCTCTTGGCCGACTGCTCAGGAAGAAACTAGTAACCCGACCAAGAACAAGACGCAAGAAAGATGAACACAATAAGACGATCTCGACATATCACAGTGACAACAAGCAATAAATGTCCCTAGACATAAAACGTACAACTAGCAGCTGTAAGAAAAAAAACGACACCAGGTGTTAAGTACAGTACCTTCACAGATGGAAGAATCCAACAATAGAGTTTACTATTTCTGCACAGAAAATCAGGGCTTTTAGTCTTATGTCTTCTCGAAAGAAGATTAGACAGGCTCCTGGCCGACTGCTCAGGCATAAACTAGTAATCTCTGTCAGGTGTGTCGCAAGAGTGGAAACCCTGCCTTTAAAGGGCCCGAGACTCTTGATATGGCACTGGATTCTTTACACAACAAAAAAATTCACCCACACAGACATGTCTCCTAAGGCTACTAGGGGGTGACTATATCCCGCCTGACACAACCGACCAAGCAACCAAATGAATACTATCAAGTGCAACATAAACAAGAAGGACGACTACGTCCTTTACGGATGGCACACGACAAGAAGGACTCTGACCACGAACGCCCAAGTTCATCATTATTTAAATGAACAACAACCCTCACTTAATAGTCTCCGAGTAATTTAATGTACGTAATTCCAGGGCATTCCCCATATATGTTTTATCGATAACAAAAGTTTACACTAGCATTACAATAAGATAACCATATCATTACATTTTCTAATTACAAAATGTTTCCATAAAGACTATGATCATACATGAGCACCATAATACCCTATTGATAAAACATAAACTTAGAAGATTGTGCTACACTAGCATTATCAGGAACATTGACAGTATTAGAAGTTAGCATCCTATAATAAAAGTAGTAACCCAAACTGCTGACGTTCCATATACATTACTATTCCATGCCCTTAACCTGTTGTCACCTTACAATGCATACAATAGCACATATAAAGAATCCAACTTCTATAAAAAGGGGACTAAGACTATCCCTTTTTGTATCACTAAAACCAACTGCATTATATAGAAGGGAGAAATTCTTTAAACCAAATCTAATGTAACAACATATACATCTATATAGGCTTAGAAGAACCTCGCTTAAAATCAAAGGAGAATCACACATCCCTCATGTCATCTAATGTTAAAGGCCACATGAGTTAAGGGATGATTTGAACATAAGACTCGTGCATTCTCCATTATAATTGGGGTATAGAGTTCCAATTTCTAGAGAATATAACAACATAGTGCAGCATTGGAAATGTCAGTGTAGGCACAAGAAGAAGGTAAAAAGCATCTATTATTGATTAATTTAAATAGAGGAAAAACAACTATAACCACAAAATTTTCCACAAAACGATTCTAATATTGGATTCCTAAAATATCATTTACATTGCCACTTAAATTACAACAAGTCATAATTATAGATCTGTGCATAGCTGTACGGTAACCTTTTTGTTAAAGTGGAATACATTTTCTTTAAAGTTAGATTGTATTCTTGACTTTATTGGTCATCTTGTCAGACTCACATAACTATAAAACAGTCACAAATAAAAGCATATATGCTACTATCGCTGGCAAACTGATGGGTCCTTGGGTGGAGGATTTGGCTAATAAATTACTGCCTAGATATACTTCGTTGTAATGATTGGTATAGTCAGGTTCATTCTCTATCGACATCCAATATTCTATTTGAGAAATCTAAGTGTAAATGCTCCCTTATTAAATTAATACGTTGATTCGGAGCAGGGCGATGTTAACTTTCAGTGGATTGGTATGATAATTTTTGATGCAGGGAAGGGAGCTTCTCACTTAAACGAGGCGTATACCATTTACCATTGCAAACAAATATTAGAACAGAATAATAAAACCATAATATTACAGCTATCATTTTAACCAATATTAAAATGATGCTCCACCATATATAGAAACGACAATAATTACACCAGAACAGTTTAAACAACAATAATTTAACTCTGATATTAACTGATAAAAGGGATGCGCCCGGATTGGAAGGCCTATGGCTGAGAGCTGGCGTTCTCGCCACGCAGCCCAAGAAACGGAGGTGAGTAAAGGCGAATCCGCCAGAAGGGGCATGCCCCGGGAGACACGTAGAAGGGTAGCTGAGTCAGGCAGGAAGAGTTTATTTGACTGGAAAAAAAACGCACAGAGGAACACAATAAGTTTACGCACGTGGATCGTGGTATGAATATCGCCAGGTGAGTATGGAGACACCCAACAACCAAAGGAAAATGCCTAGGTCGCCATGGAGACACCCAACCACCAGAAAAAACGCCCAGGTATAAGAACCCAGGAACGCAACAGTCTAAAACAAACGCCACTATAAATAAAAGCCACGATGTATAAAAACACCATGGTATGAAAAGAAAATGCCAATGTATACATAGAATCCGCCATCTATAGACTGCCCACGGTCAAGTATAACAACGCACAACACACTAACTCTCCACTGTCAATGAAAAAAACACACAACACACTAATTTCCCACTGTCATAAAAAAAACGCCCAATACAGTATTTGCCCACTGTCAATAATAGAAAAGCCCAAATCACTACTGCCCACTGACAATGATAAAAATGCCCAATCTACTATCTTCCCACTGTCAAAAATAAAAACGCCCAATACACTACTGCCCAACGCATACAATGAAGGCCAAAAATGCCCAAGATATACAGCAAAATGTAGACCATTAAACCTTTAAATCATATATCAAAACACCCAGATATATTTCAGTAAGACGCAGACCATTTAAGCATTTTAAACGCAGATCAAATGCCCCAAATTTTTACCGTGAGTGCCATTTAAAATGCCCAAACACAAAATGTAAAACGCCCACACTAAATCTTCTTCCCCAAATGTGTTCTATCATCATCAACAATACGAGATACAAAATCGAAGATTCTAGAAACCCATTTCATTAACGATTTAACCCAACAAGAATTTCAGAACTACGACGCAGTAACCATTCCAAACGAAATTGTCGAATGAGTGTTTCAGCATGACAATACACAGTGAAATTGTCGGAGGGGGTGGAGAAGAATGATAAATTCAAGGTTGGAGGATTACTCAAGGTGACAGTAAAATTGGCAGCAACATCTTACATATAATGCATCATAATCGCCTAAGAGAATAACTAGACAATCTACTCTACCAGAAATAAAATTCATACTGTTGCCTCTCGCCCGCTTCTGAGGACGTCCCACGCTTTGTGCTGCTTCCCACGCTCTGTACCGCTCCCTCTCTCCGACTGCAGAAATCTCACCGGTACCTCCCAGCCAATCGCTAGGGGTACTCTGCTTCCCCCTTAGCCCCCCGAGTTGCAAAGGGGCCACACAAGATCTAGAGATAAGACTAGCTTCTCAGCTCGCCTTCAAGGCTGAGCTACCACTCCAATACAGCTGAGATAAACCCAAATCCTCACAAGAAATCCGTCAAGCCACAATCCGGCAGCGTAACGTTACGCTAACCGTTCCTCCCCTTCTTCCTTCTTTTCCCCTTCTTTTATAGAAATTTGAGACCCACCTACTTTCCTAAATCATTATTAATTTAATTTTTTATGACAAACCTCTAAAAATTCTCTACCGTCCAAGTGTCACTCATCCCCACAGTTCTCCAAAAATTTATTTCTTTTAATAATTAAAAGACTCAATTCCCTCACCCCCCCTTTAATCGCTCCTAAAATTACTCCTAAGGTTCCTAGATCCCCTCTCATGCTTTTAATAACTTTTCTAAAATGAAGTTGTTTATTTTTAGTAACTCCTTAATTGTTGATTCCTTTTTTCTTTTTACCCTATGTCCCCTACTTTCCATTATTAAGTTTCCTTTATTACAATTTTCCTTATTTCTATTATTTATTTCTCTCTTTTATTTTTTTAAACCCAAGAGATAAATGCGCTTATTAATCCTTTCTATATTTTTAAATTCATTTTGCTTATACTCTCAAATGTTTTTTTTTTTTTTTTTTTTTTTCCTTTTACCATTTGCAACACGTATTTTAATTTATTTATCCCATTTCTTCACCTTACCCCCTTTAATTTTAATAAGACTTTAATTAAGACCTATGATGGTTTTAGTTTACGCTCTTATGTTTATTTTTGTAGTATCTTTTCTTAGGGCTTGTCAAAATTTTATCGTAGAGATGTGTTAAATTTAGGTTTAGATTTGAACTGGGAGACAATTAATTAGGAGAGGCGTTGTAAGAATTTATCAGGCGCTAAGGTCTTAGGGTCATCTAGGTTGTCTCATCATCATCACCAATGCGACGTGCTGTTCAGGATGCACTACGTGCTCCAAGGGTGCCACTCGCCTTGTTTGCTTCTATTGCGCGACGTGCCCTTTAGGATGCACCATGTGCTCCAAGGGTGCCACTCACCAACTAGTGTTTCTTTTGCGCGATGTTCCCTTCAGGATGCACCACGTGCTCCAAGGGTGTCACTCGCTGACTTGACGGATTGGTAGACATCCATAACCCCTGGAGTCAACACTCCGCCAGGTGAACTCGTTGGAGACTAAGGGCTCTAAGGAATAAGGCCCACACCTTATTGCGCCCCCATTAGAATCATAGTGAGAGACTGTCGTAGTCTTCCCTCACGGCATCATGGATCCTCTCGAACTAGGTAATCGTTAACCTATAGTTCGAGCCACGGCGGGAGTGCTAGTAGGTTGTGGAAGGGCTCCTGTCCACACCTCTCCGTCAACCTCTCTAGAACTCGTGTGTGGCCCCTTTACTCCATATGTGAGTCTGGTCAACAAGCTATCATTATCCTGCATCATCAACCATCATGTCAGAACATGTCAACAACATATCATCAATCAATAAATATCATGGTAAATAAAACAACTCAAATAGCACACTCCCTGACTCAATCCGGAGTCCAAGGGTTCCGTCGGTTCCCCTGCATCCTCCAGGTCAAAAACCCTGCACACTCAAATAAACTGAGTCAATAGCACCTGTTTACATCAAGTAGTAAAACATCATGTCGTCTATCAGAACGCACCATAATCAAGCATAAATGTATTACTATAAGAAAAGTCCAGATCACTTGCGAGCAAGTGTCCTGAAAGAATAAGTTTTGTAAGTGCGCCAAAGTGGGATGTTACAAAAAATTCATAAGTACGAAATTATTAAGTTATATATGAATATGGAGCCATATTACGATCGTGGCTCTCATGTGTAGCAACATCATGGGGCTGCACCAACCCAGTTATGTTAGGATCAGGTTGGACCTCACTTTCAGGAGGCTGCACCTCACTATAAGGAGGTTGCACCTCACTTTCATGGGGCTACATGTTAGCACCATCTTGTGGTTTCTCTCTACTATCAACAAACTGTTCTGCAGTACTATTGATTGGCTCGGTAATATTGTTTCTTCCCTGCTATAAATAACAGAGCAAAATATAAAATTATTAGATGATATCAAACGAGAATGTATTTTAAAGGTAATGAAACTGTTTTATTGTGGTTAGAATTTTATAATATACCATCTCATGCACACTTCATCTTGGCGACCGTCCAAATCTTTTTCGGTGATCAATAACAACTTGGTACCAAAATCATCCCCCTACATTTCATAAGAGTATTGATTTTTGTTATTGGTTTCCCCATGAATTACTAGAAACCTAGAAGGCGATATAACTAATAATATTGTTAATATGTGTGATTACTTACAATTTGTGCTTGTAACCTCAAATAGCCACCTTGGCCTAGTCTGTGTTGGCCATGTTTCTCAACCCTTGCCTTGGTGGCTTTCGAAGTGTCAGGGAGCCTATGAAAAATTTCAAGTATGTTATATACCGCAATTGTATTTAAAAATAAAGAAAGATAAAAGTATTGAATTCAAATTGTAATTTACCTTCCTGGACCACGTGGATTTCTTTCTTCTTTTCTCAATCTCTTCTCCTTTGCATCCTCAATGAATTCCTTCCATTCCCTCTCAGGAATAACAAGTGGATGCTCATACCTAGGGTTCTTTTGCAAGTTAACTCTATACATGTCAGGTATATATTTTAAATATAGGCCCACCACTTTGGAGGCCTTGCTTTTGTCCAAGGTATCTACCCCAAACATATGTTCAAGGTAGTCCAAGATTTATTTTTTGAGGTGAATACTCTGAGAATTCTACCTCGTGCGTAATGTGGGACCAAATATTTCCAACAATTGGTCATGCAAGTGTTTATAAAACAAGTTGTTTCATACATGAAAAAATAAATGATCATTAATTAGTAAATAATAATATATAATATGATATATGCTTCATATATACAACAACAAATGGTTAAAACAATTAAAAACACCTGTAATTTTTATTGTCTTTATTGGAACTCCTTTATCATTCACCAAAAAAGTGCATGAAATTGTTCTCGTGCTGGCAACACATGACGATCCAGGAAATGAACTCACAGTTTCATCACTGCCACTACCATTAGCTCTTGCGTGTGGCTCTGCCACATCCGGCTAAAGGGGTATGTCATGCTCACGGTCCCCAACTATAGGTGTGGACCCAGTCTAAGTATGACTAGGATCAATCGCAGGTGGAGTGTTGAATATCCTAACTGGTATATGTTGGCTCGTGTTGGTTGGACATTGTGGTGTACTCTCTACAACATGACTACTACCAACATCTACTGCAGGAGCCGATTGAATCAGAGCCAAAAAATCCTATATAAGAAAGAAAAAGTTTTTTTGATTAGAAAATGTAAAATTTATAAACATGAAACATTCATAATTGAACTTATGACCAAAACAAAATCACTTTAAGATATGTTTATTACCTTATATTTTTGAAGGTATTCCTTCAACTTCTCTATCCTTTCTTTAGTTTCTTGATTTTGATCTTTACTTACAATCAAGCGAAGGATTTCTTTGCTCATTTTTATGATGATTTTGTTGATTGTTACAATTATGTTGGGTTCATCCAACAAGTCGTCGTCAAACCAATATTCACAACCATGGCCCGTGGAATACATATTTCAAGAAAGAAAAGTTATTTTCAATTATATAAACAAATAATAAATTTCACATTAAATGTAATTCAGAAATGTTAATCAGATGCTTATTCTGGGGGGGCTGGATATTTTCCATGATCATCCTGCCAAGAATTAGGTATTAGAAATCCATAACAAATGAAATGACTCATGCAAACTCACAGAGTATGATGTGCATTATAGTGAAGTGCATTGCCTGTAATTTACCTATTTTGAGGGGCCGACTGGTGCTTTTCCACGATCAACCTACCAATAATTAGGCATTATAAATCTATAACAAATGAAATGACTCATGCAAATACTAAGAGTATGATGTGCATAATATTTAGGTGTTAGAAATCCATAACAAATAAACATCATGAACAATGATAAATTTACAATGGGAATACAAATTTACAAATTGCACCACATCACATCATGTTAAGTAAACATATTAGATTTCAAATTACTGCCCCCATAATAGCAATGTATGTATGTATTCGATTCAAGTTTTAATCAATCAACAACTCCTCCCCTAGAGTTATTGATTTTATTGCGCATACGAATACACGGTTTCGTTCCTGCCCCTCAAAAATGCAATTGGATTGCTTATTTGTTGTCCCGGGTTGTGTACTATTTATAAACCCCACAATATTTCCCGATGCCTTTGGCCTTCCATCAATATACATATACCCTCATTTGTTTCTATCGTTGTCTCTTAGCTATGTATAATTTGCATCCACTCTGTATATCTGCATACCTCGTGTACATTGGACTAGATTCATCCAATCTCTATAATTGTAACAAGGCCCGACATACTCCATCAATTTAGTTATTCTGCCATCAAAAACCTTTATCCCATCCATGGAAAATATCCCCAAGCCATGTAACGATGATGGAGCAATGTGATATATCCTCTCGTCTAGACAAAAATTAGTGTTTACTTGAGGAAGGTTCTTGGGTACCCATCGTTTCACTAAATGTTTGTACCTCAAGGGCACCTAGATGTCATCTATGCTCTCAGCATCATAAGAGAAGGACCCCCCTTCAGCAAGAAAAAATTCCATGCATCTATGGAATTTTCTTCTGATCTTCTGACCTCTAGTTTTTCTCCGTCTACCTAAACTTTCCTCGCTCGACGAAGAGAGATCTGACAAATACCTGTTTGGTTGTACCTGTAGTCCATCGAATGAGAGAGAAGTTAAGAAGAATGCCCCTTTCAATTCTAGTAATGATAATTGTGTAGGATACAAGGATGAAAAAAGGCAAACAACAAATATGCATTCTTCTTAAATGGTAGATTGATCAACTCGTATTTGTGATGTAGATAGACCAAGTGACATATCAAGTTGGTTTAAAAAAAAGAAACAACTCCGCACAAAAGCAAGCCACAATTAATAATAAGCCTCAAGTATGGTCTTGTTACTGCTCACTGAGCTTGTTTGTATTCTATGGGTTGTTGGAGTCAGGATCTTGAGGCACATTTGGTCTATATCTTGTCCATATATGTGTTTAACGTAAGAACCCATATCGATATTGCATTTGAATTGGAGAATTCTTGGTTTCTTCTGCTTTGGCTTGGGTTACTATTGTGGTAAAATTGGGATTGTGTATCTCTTCCATACTCTGTTTTTCTTGTTGTGAAATTATTTAAAACTATCCTCGACCCTTTTCTAGGTTTTCCTCTTCCTTATTATGGACACACCTTTGTTGTGATTTTGAGCTCCTTATATGGGAAATTATAAAGCCCCATATTGGACATTACCTATGTTTACACCTATATCAGGTCCTAGCTTCCTATGGTTTCCTCTAGGAATTACTTGAATTTTACGAATTGACTCATGGGTTGCTTAACTATGGCTTGGTTTAAAGTTTCATTCTACCTATTGAATGCTCATCTCTTGTAAATGTTTGGTTCTACCTACATGTGTTAATTACCCTACCTCAAATACTTGCTACTATTGTGGATATGGTTGGGATATCATTCTCATGACCTCTTGGCCATGTGTTATGTTCATTGTTATATTTATTTTTGGACACTATCTATTTGGCATTGGCCCTATCTCTTACTACTTGGAA
>JZKD02S0642219.1:33516-44347 GCA_000966675.3 Picea glauca
AAATTATTTAAAACTATCCTCGACCCTTTTCTAGGTTTTCCTCTTCCTTATTATGGACACACCTTTGTTGTGATTTTGAGCTCCTTATATGGGAAATTATAAAGCCCCATATTGGACATTACCTATGTTTACACCTATATCAGGTCCTAGCTTCCTATGGTTTC
This sequence comes from Picea glauca, assembly GCA_000966675.3. NCBI lineage: Eukaryota > Viridiplantae > Streptophyta > Pinopsida > Pinales > Pinaceae > Picea > Picea glauca. The sequence goes on from JZKD02S0642219.1 coordinate 33,681, forward strand.
CTCTAGGAATTACTTGAATTTTACGAATTGACTCATGGGTTGCTTAACTATGGCTTGGTTTAAAGTTTCATTCTACCTATTGAATGCTCATCTCTTGTAAATGTTTGGTTCTACCTACATGTGTTAATTACCCTACCTCAAATACTTGCTACTATTRTGGATATGGTTGGGATATCATTCTCATGACCTCTTGGCCATGTGTTATGTTCATTGTTATATTTATTTTTGGACACTATCTATTTGGCATTGGCCCTATCTCTTACTACTTGGAAAACAATAATTTGGGTAGTTTGTGCATGTGATCTAACAAAGGAACCCATGTTTATTCTTATGTATACTTGTCGATTCCTGGATATATTGATGCTCACTCTATTTTGATGTCATTTATGCAGGCCTAAACTTTATTTTCAAATGGGAATTATTAGTTCCAAACCCTTAACTCGACTAGTTTTTGTGAATATTGTTTGTGCTTGGGTTTGCTCATTGCATCACTATTTTGAGATGGTCGTGTTTATGTGTTTTAGTTGGGCTTGTAGTGACGATTAACCTATGGAATTCTTGTACAATCATGCATTTCCAAAAGTGTAATCAAGTTGTTGTCATGGCATTATTTGGTCCATGTCTTGAAATTGCATGGTTTCATTTGAACTCTATTATATCTTATTTACATGTTCATTTGACACAATATTGCAGCTTGACTAGTCTCGTCCAATATCTGCACAATTACAATCAAGTCATCAATTGTTGAATTCAAGCACTTTCATGTTAGCAAGACATTTTTACTTCTCTCTCTAATACTTTCCTTAAACTTATCTATCTTTTTGCAATCTCTGAGTTTTTATATGCAACAACTTGAATACATTGCAATTTCATTTCTTACATGTTTCATTTGTTTGTTTATTCATTTGGTTGTATTAGTTGATAGAGTGATAATATTGATATGATCTTTATGCCTACATGATTTTGAATAAAATGTTTTAAGGGGAAGATATACTTCCCAAGGAACAACAAGAATAAGACAAACCAACCAATATATCTAGAGAGGAGGGAGAAGAAAGAAAATTCAATTTTCTTTCTGTTGGATTTTCTAGAATGATTTTCATTAATGATTTCAAGATTTTCTCTAGTCTTCAATTTTAATGTAGATTAGGGTGTCATTTACTATTAATTCAATTTTGGTTCACATTACATAGTCAAGTAAAATGTTGTAGAGTTAGATCCAAAAGTGAAACTGAACAAAATCCTATGGATTATATCATAACCTCTTTAATCATTTTGTCAATACCTCATTGACTTAAACATAAGTGAACCTTGATTACTGCCCAAAAATACATCAAAATTCACAGCATAAAGTTACACAAGACATCCCCATAAGAAAAAAGATCCAAGAATACATATGATCATGTATTTACTACAGGGAGTAGGTTGGCTATGTATCATGTAAGGCTAGAAGAATCACTCACTCATAGAGTACTCATTTCCAAGAAAACATACTAGGAACTTCATGCAATTATGTAAGTATAAAATATTGGAGACATTATCTTTTGCATAAGGAGTTTATATCATTGATTGATCATAAATATATTAAGTATATAAATTCTCAAGCTACTTTATATCACAAGCATGCAAGGTGGATGTTTTTGCAAAATTACATTTTTTTAGTTCAACATAAGAGAGTAAAGTCAAATCTGGTAGTTAATGCATTTGGTAGAAGGCATCACTTGCTTCTGACTATCACGAATGAATCAGTTGGTTTTGAATCCTTAAAGGATTCATATGATGCTAATGATTTGTTTTTAATACACTTTAAATATGTGCATAATCCTATGGGTGTGGATGGAAATCTCTTCAAGGATTATTTGATGTTGGATGATTTTCTTTTTCATGGCAAGAAATTGTGCATACTTACAGGTTCTTTGTGGGAGAATTAAGTTTTAGATTGCATGTTGGTGATCTGGGCGGCTGAGATAAGATATTGATTATATGGTAGAGTAGAGGTTATTTCGGATGCAAATGCATAAATATGTGGACAAATATGTTTATTCTTGTCAAAATTTCTTGTTTTCCAATCCAAGTTTGTGAAATACCAGATTATGTATGTTGATGCCAATGCTAGAGAGACCTTGGGACCTAGGTTGGCATACTATGGGTTTTTTTTTGGGATTTCCTTGGAAATGTAAGGGTAATGGTTCATAGTATAAACTTCCAAAAGTGGTCCATTTCATTCCCTCTAAAAAGACTAAATATGCCAACAAGACAATGGAATTATTTTTCAAAGAATTTGTATGACTGTAGGGTGTGCCCAAAACCTTTACGAGTGATAGGGAAAGACATGTAAGGATATTTTCTTCATATTGTACTATTTGAATCCTTACATTAGTACAATGCCACTACAATCATTATCGTACGGTGTACAAGGTTCTATCTTTCAGGATCATTTCTCAAAGAATTTTACACCCAAAGTAAAGTGTATTATTCACAATGATGTTCTTCCTAGTTCAAAGAAACATCGAAGGTTAAGTTCCATTTGAATACTAGTTATATACAAATATTTCACCATCTCAGAAACATTTATTTGTAGTTGGTAAGTCTAATTTTCAACTACTTCAATCTGTGAATAATACCTCAATTTGTTTCCAACTTAATAAAATGGGTTGAGGAAAGAAACCTACAACCTACTAAGCCTCCTTTGCCTCCTATTAAAATTGAAAACTTAATTGACATTTTGGATTATATAATTGACCCTGTATTAACCATTGATAGTCCATATAAGCTTAAATAGGAAACTCACAAAAGATACAGAGATAGGAAAGATCAAATTCCTACTTGGGCTACTAACTCATCCAAAGAAATTATTCATGCCATTTACCCATTCTCTTATTTAGTTTTCTATGTGCCATATACTATAATTTGAATCATTGAGCTATTCTTTTGATTGATGGTACTCAAGAAGCCAACTCCTACAAGACATCTTGTTTCAATAGTGATTGCTTATACAAAACCTATTACTGAATTTTCTACTAAAGAAGGTGTTCATTCTAGATCTCTCCTAGAGTCTAGGTCATCCTTAGTCAAATATGATTTAGCATCATCAAAGAAAAACCCATATTTTTTTTATATGGTTGAATTTAAGATAAAATATGATCAATTCAGGAAGTAGCAATGCCCTCAGATTTTTTTGTAAAGGATCAATTGTTCCTAGTTTTTTAATAGATGTAGATCATGAGAAGACATAATCTAAGACTTATTCCCTCCAACGAAGAGCAAGTTAAGATGAAGAAAGTTCTCAAGTTCATGAATATGATTCAACAACCATCAACGTTGATTTGAATCAACTTCATGTTTTAGATATGGTGGAGCGGCATAAATAATTTGGAGAGGTAGTCTCTAAAGAATTGCTTTGGGCCACAATGGATTTTTTGAAACTTCAAGGATTGGTTTCAAAGCTAGCTAGTAAATTGGATTAATAAAAAATATTCAATCAAGGCCAAAGATACTAAAATTCAGGAGTTGGAAGACTCTAAAGAATTTAATTGGGCCAAAGTGAATTTTGTGAACCTTCAAGGATTGGTTTCAAAGCTATCCAAGAAATTGAATCAAGAAAAAATATTCAATCAAGGCTAAATATACTAAAATTCAAGAGTTAGAAGATAAGGTGTCAGCTTGACTTCTGATTCGGAAATGTTTGACTCTATCAAGGCATTAATGAAGGAAACTAATGTTTGACTCTGACTTTGAAAACCGTAAAAGGTCAATTATATTATATCTTCCTATTATATTCTCCTAAAAGAGCCAACAATGCAACTCACATGTTACCAAGAATTTTCCAAATGCAAGGGCCCTGCAAGAAAGCCACATCGATCACCCAAACTCCAGAATGAGTGGAGAAGAGTTCTCTTTCGAAGTTCCTCCCAAGTTGAGCTTCACTACCGCTTACTTCTCATGTGCTACCGAGAAACGTGTGATAACAAGCCGAAAACTAACCAACCTTGCAAATGGCCCTAAGCCAATCTTCGAGTGGACCCGGTAGGCAACTCCATTTTATCATTCACATCACCCCTTGCACGAAATTCCAAATCCAACAAAACAAAACTAAAGAGTAGGGGACACAACTCATGTGGGAAAAAACTCAGGGTTCTGCAAAAGGAAACACCATGCGAGTTAGCAAGAGGGGCGCCCACACGAGAAATTGTAATGAAAATAGGCTAGAGTGCATAGAGGAAAAACTCAAGTTCGCAATAGGGGCACCCAACCAAGAAAACCAAAGAGCCAACGACACAGGTGTGGTGGGAAAAAAACTTGGGGTTTCCAGAATGCAAGGCAAAATTGGGGTTTCTAGAGGCAACGCAACGCAATTTGGAAGGAGGAGTCAAACTTTATTCATTCATTTTCCAAATCGAAACTCTTGAAATGAAATTACTCACCATTCTTTGTTCCTTGTGAATATTGGCTCGAGGTCGAGGTCTCTATCTCCTTACACACGTAGTGACTCAAGGTCTATGTCTCCTTTCACCGCAGTGGCCGAGTTCACTTTCTCCTTTCCTTTCAGTGGCCGAGGTCACTTTCTCCTTGCAATGCAGTGGTGAGGTGACAATCGATGACGATATTTTGAGGGTTGGAATGGCTCCGGTAATGAGATACGAAGGTCCCGAAACCTTGGATGGCTCCCAAAGAAAATACCTTTGAAATGACCTTCAAGAGAGACAAACTTTCATTTCATGGACTTGTCAGTATCTAAACTCCTTCAAGTCAAACATTCGACTCCTGTGTCCAAGTGGAAGCCTACTTATGCATTAGGTTTTCAAAATAAATATAAATTATGAATGGTTGTAAGAAGATCATGTTTCCACAAATTTATTTCATTAAAGGTTCGATTAGCACTAAGTAATATTGGTCTAATAGAGAAATATTTATACACCCAAGTTTGCACTCTTCAAATTATTTCCTAGGCACAAGTTCTAGGCATGGACTTAATAAATATAAAGGCTCTATAATTTTATGTCCTATTATTCATGAATTTTTACTTGCTTTATAGTTGTTTGAAGAATTGAATAGGCCTTTGCATGACATGGATATTATAATTTTTCTTCAAATTCTTCCCCTAACACAAGATTTAGCACCAACTTGATACAGATAAAGGTTCTTTAATTTTATATCCTATTATTTCTAAATTTTAAGGTTAGGTATGACTTGATATAGTCCTAAGGTTTAAGATATGACTTGTAAATTAGTGGAATTAATTTGGTATTTTGTGTCCTTAAGTTGATTTTATATGAAATAATACCAAGCCAACCTATCCCCTTAAAAAACGTGATGGGTAATGAGCCTCGTAATTTCCCTATTTTTCTCATCAATTTTTCCTCTTTTAATTCCTAAATTTGATCCTTTCACCTTTCGCCTTATGCCCTTTTAATTAAATTCATGCATCATATGACCCTTGGGATGTTACACATTTATGCTGTGAATTTCATGTCTAAATGAATTATTTTGCTAGATAAGAGGGTAGAATGCATGGATTTGTGTGTTGGAATGATGACTAGAAATGATGTTTGAGGTTACCTATTGGTTCCAGTCGTTGATATAGATGAATATTTTTTATAGTTAGGAGAGTTACAATCAACTTTGTCATATTATAACATGATATGAGTTTCTCATCAACATTTTGATATTTTTTGTTTACAAGCTCAATTGATGGACATGGGGAAGTTGTTGTCAAGTTCCACAAAAATGTCAATGAAACCTTCTCTTCTACATGTTGATGAGTTGACATGATGCTTTGGAGGAAAATTCTCTTTCTATGCACACGTTTCAAAAGAAGGTTAAATATTTTCATATGTAACTCTCCTAGAATTATAGTAGTGCACATCTCTAGGGATAATGCCAACAAATTTGGGATAGTTGAAGCATTATGTATCTTATAGAATTGTTTCCTAAATTTAATGAATGAATTACTCCTTTTCTCTACATGATTGTAAAGAAAATCATTTAGGGAGATAAAGGGGAAAATTAGTTAGATGTTAGTTATCCTTCCTAGAATAGGGTAACTACCCAAAAACCTTTTGATAGATGGTTTAAATCAAAATTTTTAAGAACTACCTTGGCTCCTCAAAGTTAATATCCAAATCCATTGTTGAAATTGCAATATTAGAACTTAATATCCAATTATCTTTCTTCATTGCATGTTGTTTTTTACTACCTTAATAAGAATGTATGAAGAGGCAGAGGGATAAGTTTGGGATATTTATTTTACATTCATTTACCATAGAAAAAACAGAGACTAGAGTACAAGGGATTGGAAATATTTTTTTTACCCAAATTACTATTGAAGTCCTTGCTGAGATAATAACTTGGGTGGAAACAACGTTATAGATCTAACTAGTCAATAGGCACACAAAATTTATGGGCCATTAATCTCATTAATTGTTTTTAATATATATAGCTTCGTTAGATATCCAACAAACCTTCCGACATACATATCCTTCAGAGGTATGGCACATTTGTCAGATATGTTGTTTGACTATTAGATATATGACGTACCTTCTCGTTGGATATCAAAGGAATAGTTCGAAAGACATATCCTTTGGAGGTATGGCACCTCCATCAAATATGTTGTTTGGCTGTCAGATATATGACATACCTTCTCGTCGGATATCTGAATCACTATCCAGAAAACATATTCGTTGGAGGTATGGCACCTTCGTCGGACATTTTGTTTGTATGTTAGATATTCGACATACAAGTTCATTGGATATCCAATACAGAGTCTGACAAACAAATGTCGAATATCTTGTTTCTCTATCAGATATTCGACATGTAGTTACCTCATACTTCTAAATCATATGTGTTGGAAATAATGGTTGATTCAGCAAGGTTTTGGTTCTTAGGGATATCGGTAGACCGGCGATAGGGTATCGGATATCCAATGGAAATATGTTCGTTAGATTATATGACCAATATACATGGAAGAAATCGGTAACCACGTTTCTTCAAACCATCGACAGAATGTCTTCGACCAACTGACGTACCTCCATTACATTTCAATTCACAATAAGTAGTGTTTGTTCATTCTCTTATTGTTTACTTTTTTTATTCTTCTTCCAACTTCCTTCTGTTTTTCTCTAGCTCTCTACTAACTCAAGTTCATTTTCTACTTCTTCTCTTTTCCTTTGATATTTCTCTACTTGTTACTTTTTCATTTCATCCTCTTCTTATTCTAAGCTAGCCCTTGAATATTCATCTTCTTTCTCCTTATGCTCCTCATCAAGTTTCGTGGAACAATGCATAGATGACAATCAAATTTCGCATACCCAACAAGATTGCATGGAAGATGACGCAGAAATTTTCCCAAGAAATGTAGAATGTCTTCCCTTGTGTTTTTCCTTACTGCTAAGGGAACATTACAAACAGGTCATGAATAGAGTTTGGTGAAAATCAATGAAGTAGCCTAGGTTTTAGATCCAATCTTTGACTGGTTATACTGGATATCTCATATTGATTAAGATCAAGCATCGTCAGATTAGAATAAGATGTATGTATATAAATACGATCATAAGATCAGAGTTTTTATTAGATTTACCCTATGCAAATAATATTGCTGGGAAAGTATGTGGTTTATGTTGTTTTCTTCTTTACTTCAAAAACTAAGTCAAGTTTAGAATGGATAATCAGTTGATCTCTGGTCACCAAGGTACAGGACAGATCAAGATACAAGTTCTGGGATCTACCCAATGGATAAGGCACTGATTTATGAATCCGGAGATCTAATATTCTTGACACCTCCCCAGGAGCTTCCATCCCCAATTGGAGCCTATGTTAGTATCCTATAACAATAGGAAATGTCATTATTCAGATATTATATGTGGATTTCATGATGAAATTCCTAGCTTTCTAGCTTGATTATCTCCTCAAATAAATTTTCCAGTTTTTATGTCTTTAGGTGATAGGATAGTCATTGGATGAATTTTTTTTTGAATTTCAAGTGGAAAAGTCTTCAAATTAAGTTTTAAACTTGTTGTTTCAAAGAGTGACGAGTTTGTACTTTATTAGGAAAAAATCCAAAGTTTTCACTTTCGACAGCTAAGGGCCATTTTTCAAAGTATTCTAAGCTGCCGAAAGTGGTTGCTTTCGGTAGAAAAAAAGACATTGGTGAGGCTCTCTAAGCTACCAAAATGAAGAATTTTTCCAATGGTTAGGCTGTCTCATCAGACTCTCAAACCGCCATTAGTACACATTTAATGATGATCTTATATGCTGCTGAAATCATCTATGAGGATCATTTGTCATGATCTGGTAGGTTTATTATGATTTCAATTGACGTTTCAAAAAATTATCAAACCCCAAGATATCAATCTGAAACCCCATCATTATTTCATTCGCCCTTACCATTTTTTGCAATAATTCACATGAAGGTCGGTCTAAGTTGGTTCTAAATGAACGTCATGATCTCAGGTTCATTATTTGTTGAGCGTTTGTTTTAAAAAAATCATACATCCACAAATATATCGATCTCACATTTTTCCCTCAACTGTTTTCCCTCTATCCCTTTTCCTAGCACCGGTCTCCCATCCATCAACCCAAATCCCTTTTCCTAGCACCGGTCTCCCATCCATCAACCCAAATTTCAATATTTTCAAGATATTAACAGGTTTTTTGCAGATGACTACTAGAGTATCATTGCTTAGGAGGGAACCACAAGATGTTTCTTATTTGAAATCTCATCCAGAGGTTTGTCAAATGTTCAAGGATGCAGGCTGCTATAGGTTTTGTGAAAAGTGCAGGTGTATCATCAAGGAATTGTAGAGGCATTTGCCAAGAGTTTTGATGGTGTCAAAGTGAAATTGGGTCCTCTAGAAATGCAGATAGATGAGGCAAGTGTTGTTGCAGCTACTGAAATGCCAGGAGAGGGTGAGAGGTGGTTCAAGACCACTTCCATTAAAGATATTGAATTTAGATCTTACCTTAAGCCAGAGTTCCAGAGAATTATTTGGCAGAAGGATGTTCCCAGGAATTACTTGGAAGATAAATGGAAAAAATTGTTGAAGGTTATTCAGATGTACATAAAGTTTGAAGGGAGGTATGGCAGGACCATGTTGTACCATTTTAGGCTTATCAATCATTTCACAGGCAAAAACCCTCTGAACTTACCTCATTATCTTCATAGGAGCATCACCAAAATGGCACAAAAATTCCAATCTAAACTTGAGAAAATAAACAACAGGTTGTTCCATCATGGCCTCATCAAGCTAATAGTGATGGGGGAACTCTAGAGAAGAGAGAGGACATGGAAATACCTCCTATTTTGGGGATAATTCAAGCAAGAGATCCATCCTAAGGGTAGGAATACACCTACAAAGAAGTCATCTACACCAAAGAGCAGTAAGAGAAAGAGAATGGCCCTATCACAAGTGCAGACAGAACAACCAACCCCTTCACCCAGGACTAAGAAGGCAAAAAAGAAGCTTGATTTTGATAATGGAACAGAGGTCCAAAGCAAAATTGTTGAGAAAAACATCTTGAATTTTCCATACTCAGACTCTAAGTCTGAAACACCCATGGAGGAGAGAGAAGAAGCTGCATTCGAAGTCCCAACCTTGGAGTTACGTGAGACATCAACAAGAAAACACAACAAGGTTAGCAAATCATCAAAGATTGAAAAGATTAAAGAAGAGATATCAAAGATGAAGTTGCTTAAGAGGGTCAGTAAATCCCAAAACTAGACTATAAGGAACACATCATATGATGTAAGAGATTGTTTTGAAAGTTTAGCTAAAGTGCATGTAAAGTAACAAAAGAGGAATAAGAAATTGCTCAAGGAGAATCGTAAGTTACTTAAAATGGTTAGATGTTTAAGGATCAAACTCAAGCTCAAAAATCCTAAGCCAAGAGAACATCCTAATTTAAAAGATATGGTAGAAGTTTCTAAGAACCTAAATGAAGATCCTAAAGAGTAGGTAGATCGAAGAAAATCCATTTTTGCATTTTGAACAGTTGTGGAAAACTCGGAATTTTCGGCAGGTTATTCGCTTTTCCTCAAGGCGTTGTTAGTTGTCGAAAGCTCTGCTTTCGATAGCTAACCCTATTCTTTTTTACACCTGTAAGCCACCGAAAGTGCAGAGGATGACATAATGCTTGTATTTTTTCCAAATCGAAGTTTTTGGTGTCCAGATCATGTGGAAGGGGTTCCAAATGAAAGATAAAGATTAAAGGGATTCAGATCATCACCCTTTTCAAGTTTTTGATGCAGATATTATGGAAAAAGGGTTAAGTGGATTTTAAAATTCTTGGTAAAGGTTTCTTATTTGTCAAAGCAGGATTTCAAAGTGATTTGTCATCACTTTGACAATTATTTAAGATAACAGATATGGCTAAAGCTGTCGATATTGTGGAATATTTAGTTGATAAGACTTTCACCCTTAAATCATGTTGGGTATGTGTTATATTCTTTGCATGTGTGTGTGTGTGGGTGCGTCAGATACGACAATTGCATCTGACAATCCCTTCACCTAGAGCTCTATCGTTGCGCCGGGCACTTCCTAGGGGGGTCCTAGCGGGGGGCAGGTATGCCCCCCCTGGTTACGCACAGTGTTCGGGGCAACACCCCGATTTTTTTTTTTTGGGCAGTTTTTTGCTATTTTTAGCGGATTTTGCTATTTTTAGCTGATTTGTAA
>JZKD02S0642219.1:101762-112082 GCA_000966675.3 Picea glauca
TCTAAACTCCATGTTTTCTTCATTGTTGGGTGATTCAATCTATTTTTTTATGCATTCCCTTCATTGTTGGGCTGTGTAAATATTCCTTGGTCATCTAGTGCAAGTTTAGAGGGATAGTTTAGGGTTTTAAGATAGTGTTGTTGCTCAATGTTAACACATGAGTGTCACCTCCATGTTTCCTTTAATTTTAAGCACATACATTGATTACTCTTGAATGTTGAGCTCTTATCTATGTGATGGTAGCAATATTCTATATTGAATCAAATGAAGAGCCTTTATGTGTAAATGGGTTATGAGCATCTCTTCGAAGTGATAATACAGGCCAGGACAAGTTCATCACTCGAGGTTCCTTCTAGGTTGACTAAGCAGTGCAATAAGATTCAACAGGGATTTACATTGGTGAATGGATAGGCTATAAGTCTACCATTTACGAATCATTGTTGGGTTGATATCTTTTGACATAGAGATCAAATTGCCACGAGGCTAACACTATTAGATAGAAAAAAAATTGGGGCTTTTATTTGACATATTATATGATATTTTTCTAATCAATACATAATGCACTATAGCCTCTGTAAATTTCCTATTTCAAAGTCTAGAGAGAATTGCATCTCATTGACTTGTGAATAATGACCTTGTCAAAATTGATTTGTATTTAATATGTTGGATTTGATTGTGGTTTTGATATTTAGTTTCATTTGTTTTTCAAGTGGAATCAAAAGAGAATTCAATTGCATAGTCATTTCCTTTGATCGTCACCCTTGGAAAACTTGCATTTGTTTTGGCTTGCAAGTAGTGACCTTGTCAAAGTTGTGCTACTTTTCATTTTTAGATCTAATTGTGCATTGATTATAATATAAATCAAAAGAAAATTTGCATTGAACAGTCCTTTATTTAAGCATTTTAGGGGTTTTGACTAAAAAAGTTGCATTGGGGTAGTAGCTTTGAGTGTTGGATCTAAAATATTTTTTGGAGTGCATTGGTAGTCTCATTTGGATTGAGTGATTGTTGGTTTGTTTTTAATTTGTGAAAAAGGAAATATCTTTGCCTTCCCTTAGATAGTTCTCATCGAACAAAAATAAGTGCATCTCTTGCATTTTCATTCTTTGGCTTTCTTTTTATTGAAAAGAGTCACAAACACCATTTGATCCATTCCATACCATTTTTGAGTAATTAACAATCATAAAAATAAAAAACACTTAATCTAAACCAACATAGCTTAAGTCTTAGGGCATTGGCATAGGATTGGAGAATGGACTCTCTAAGATCATGAAACCAAAACTAGGAATTGATTAATGACTGGAAAAATCCTTTAGTAGCAAGGAGAACGTACTTGAAAAGCACCTCTAACACAGGTGCTAAGCATGAGGTTTCACTAGGGAAAGTTGAGTGATATCCCCTTTTCACTCATTTTGGTATATGTTGGACTACTACACGTTTGGGGGTTTTAGAGTGAAGTGGTATCACTTCTCTCTGAAATTCTGGGCTTTGTTTCCTTGCCCATATGTGTGAACCTGACCCACCACTGTTCCACTTGGTCATCGATTGTGAAGTGGTAACCATAGTGACCTTTCCTAGGGAATTTCATGGGTGACTGTGATTGGGAAGTGCTTGTGATACCTTAGACAAACATCAAATTTTCACTTTATCTCCTAGGGGGGGTGCTTGTCTCCACAAGGGTACTTGGTCCTTAAAGCGAATGTTATAAGGGGTTGCCATAATTGTCTCTCACAACTTATCTAGCTAGGTCTTGGGGACTTGACATCTCCCAATGATTTGGTTTTTGGAAGGCCCCTTTGACCAAAAGTTTTTTTGTTGAAGCCTAGATTAACTAGGGTGTGCTCTGTGGTTGTTTGTATCTAGTTGTCCATAGGATATTGTTTTCTTTTGGATAACACATACATTTCACCATAGTTTACCAACCTCTTCACTGATCTCATCGCCAACGAGAAATCCCTCTTGAAGAGGAGGAACTACCTGCCACTAGGCGATATTGGTTGTCCACACTAGAATAAATCAATAGAGAAGCCTTAAAAGTTAACATATCATATTTAGAGGAGTTTGAACAACTAGAGATTAAAGTGGTTGATGAAAGTACTCCACCAAAATTTAACCCTCCTTTGATTGGTCCCTTCGACCCTATTCTCATTTAATTGAGTAGGTCATTTAGTCATCCTTTTCCTTTTGGAGGCAATCCTCATGAAAATGTGAGGAGTCAGTGGGTGATCCAACATGGGAGGACCTATCCCCACATCATCTAGTATGATGGGAGGATTCATAATGGCTTCCTACTTACCATTGATTAATGGGATATCTTCTCCCACACCTATGCCTATGTATTATGGTTGTTCCATTCGGATAATTCCATCAGTCACATCATTTCCTTCCACAAGTCTACCTATAATTAGTTTTCCCACTATATCCATATAAGTTCCCACATCGAGATTTGTTTATGGTGGGGGACAAAGCCATGGTTTTACTTCCAGAAGCATGTTTCCACATGTCCTTGGTATTCCTATAGGAAGCTCGACAATGTTGAATGCATGTTTTCCATTTGGTTAGAATGTTGAACTTGGGTTTGGTTCTGCCTCCAGTGTTTTCTTAGCATTGGGGGTAACAATTTTTCCATAGGCTCTTATCTCCCTGGGAGTAGTCATGTGTCTAGGGGTATTAGTGACTTTGGGGAAAGTAACATGGGGGGACCACAAGGTCCATCTAGATCACAAGCCACGTCTGCTTTCTCTTAGAATCCATTTTCCAACACCCAATTATCTTTTTTGGAAATGTTAGAATTTTTTTATATTTAAAGGTTGACAAATGACCCTATAAAACACCACAAAATTTCCATCTAATATCCAAAAATTTGATGGTAAACCTGAAGTGGATTCTTCTACATACATCATGACATATCACCTTTGGTGTTTTTCCAACTCCTTGGTGGACGGTAGCATATGATTGAGACTCTTCCAGAGAACCTTGATAGCGAGTGCCACCAAATGGTACATTGAATTACCAAGCGCTGTTGTTGGCCCTCGACCAAGTTTTGAGGAAACGTTGGTCCTGTTTGACGATTTTTGGGACTTTGATAGGTTGGTCGAAGACGGAGCACCCAGGCGAAGCGGAGCTCGCTAGATCTCGCCCATTTTTATGGGATTTTTGGGTTATTAGGGTCTATGTAATGGGTATGGGATGTCAACCCATGGGTTTACCCATGTTTAAGCCTTTTTGTAATGTATAAATAAGTAGCTAGGCGATGTAAGTAGAGTTCAAATTTTGAGGTCATGGGCTTAGTGCATGACTGAAGTATGTTAAGACTTGCAGAGCTAGGTGCAAGTGATTGTAAGAGACTTCATGCACAGACTATGTAAGGCTTTGTGTCCTGACCTAATTTAGGGAAGGAGGATCTGGTGAGGTGCGTGCATATCTCCTATCCTTTGTGGAGTTGGCTTTGTGGCTTGGTACACAGGAGCAAAGGAATGTAAGAAGCTTGAAGACTAATAAAGAAGAAGAAGAGTTGTCGGGACGAGTCACAGGTGAGTGTTGGGGGCCTATTGGCCCTCAACCAAGTTTTGAGAAAACGTTGGTCATGTTTGACCATTTTTTGGACTTCGACAGGTTGGTCGAAGATGGAGCGCCCAGGTGAAGCGGAAATCGCGGGATCTCACCTATTTTTACGCGATTTTTTGGCTGTTAGGGTTTATGTAATGGGTATGGGATGTCGGCCCATGGGTTTACTCATGTTTAGTCCTTTTTGTAATGTATAAATAAGTACCTAGGCGATGTAAGTAGAGGTCAAATTTTGAGGTCATGGGCTTAGTGCATGACTAAAGTATGTTAAGAGTTGCAAAGCTAGGTGCAAGTGATTGTAAGACAGAGCCTTTAGCCAACACCATGCATTAGTTCATACATCCATTCACATCACAGATTAAACCCTAGATACATAACAACGCAGTAGAAACTAAGATCAAGTACTTTTCATCACTTAGCACATAGTTATTGGATCAAATCTAGCATTGATTTATCATCAATAGAGCACTAAGCATCCATATATCTATCTAACATACATAAAGACCAATACACTAAAAAATAAACAACATAAACAATATCAACAACATTTCACAAAGCATGTCAACACAGGATATACACGGTTCACCCTAGTGTGGGGCTACGTCCACCACCTCTTCTTCTTCTTTATTAGTCTTCAAGCTTGTTACATTCCTTTGCTCCTGTGCACCAAGTGACAGAGCCAACTCCACAAAGGATAGGATATCTTCGCACACCTCGCTAGATCCTCCTTCCCCAAATTAGGTCAAGGCATAAAGCCTTACACAGTCTGTGCAAGAAGTCTCTTACAATCACTTGCACCTAGCTCTGCAAGTCTTAACATACTTTAGTCATGCACTAAGCCCATGAACTCAAAATTTGACCTCTACTTACATCGCCTAGCTACTTATTTATACATTACAAAAATTCCTAAACATGGGTAAACCCATGGGCCAACATCCCATACCCGTTACATAAACCTTAACAACCCAAAAAGCCTATAAAAATGGTCTAGATCCCGTGATCTCCGCTTCGCCTAGGCGCTCCGTCTTCGACCAGCTTGTCAAAGTCCCAAAAATGGTCAAACACGACCAACATTTCCTCAAAACTTGGTCGAGGGCCAACATGCCCCCAACAATCACATGTGACTCATACCAAGTCACTCTGATCTGGGCAACTCTACTTCGAAGGCCTCGAGATTAGCTCGATCTGCCTCGACTTGTTGCTTCGCCAGAGCCTCCTACTCGACAAAATCATGAATTACTTGCTCGGTGACAGACCCTTCCAGAAACTGTTCCACTGTCACGACCATCTGTTCCAGCTGTCAGCCTTGTCCTTTAATCTCTTCGAAAAGCATCTAGGCTTCGTCCTGCATCGACTGGAGTCTCTGTGTCACTTCCATAAGCTTGCTCTTGATGGAAGTAATCTGCTACTAAACTATGTGTTGCTCATGTTACCTCTTCATCTTCTCAACTGCAGTCAGCAGTTTCATCTCTGCTTGTACGGTGGACGCCTGTTGCTTTTCCTCTTGGAGCTATGCTTCCAATCTCCTCAGCTCCAGATATTCTGCAAGGAAATCATAGGTCTGCGCACTTCGATCACTCAATTGTTTACATTCTAAGGATAATGCCCTGATTCGTTCTACTGTGCTCCTGGAAGATTCTTCCCTCTGATCCCACACTTCTTGTGGAGTGCTCGACACTACTTGAAGTTCTAAGTCTGTTACTCTTAATTGAAGATGATGAATGGCCTCAATGAGATTTTCCCACTTGCATCTTTGTTGACTCCGGTTCCTCCTGTACCAATACCGACACAGAGCAGAGTGATCTAGTCACTGCCTCTTTAACCCCAATCTGCTCTGCGAGTAGCTGGTCTTTCTCTTTCTGGATTTTCTCTTTTTCCTCTTCGAACATCACCCTAATTTCATATTTCTCTTTCTAGGAAACTCAAAGTTTCTCTAGAAGCTCCTCCTTTTATTTCTCTAAGACCTATGTGTCCTGTTACTTTTCCTGTTGGGATCGACGAAGTCGAACCTCTGTCGCATTTTCTAACCTTCGTAATTGGGTGGGCTCATCCCCCAATTCTACATTTTCTGTTGAGGAAGGCATAATAGGCACTGTGCGGCTTGAATGGATAGCTTGTTGGATGTCTCTGAGCTCTTTCTCTATTCTGTCATACATTGACTCCTACTTTGCCTCATTTTTCTGCAAGATGTCTTATGAAGCGTCTTCTATAGCTGTGATGATGAGATAAATTTCATCCACTGTGAGCATGTTCTTCGACTGAGGCTTGTTGGCGCAAGCCTTCTTCCTCACCGAAGGTTTCTCTAGGGAAACCTTCCTCTTCTACGATGCTTCTGTTGTGGTGAGGGGATCCTTTGGCAGTGTAGATTCACCTTTGTCCTTATTTTCTCCTTCTTCCCCTCCTTCCTCTTGGTTCACTTCGTCTCCTCCTCCTCCTACAGGTGATTCAGGCATAGTTTCCTTTGATGAGTTCTCCTTCTCATCACGTTTTGGACTTCGTCCTTTTTCTTCTTTTTCTTAGTGCTGCTCTATCCATCATGTTCGACCTGGGTGACTAATGGGCTTCCAATGATATTGGGGTCGGAGAGTTATTCATCCTCTACTGGTACAAGGAATTTTTTTGGCCATTCCTTAATGATCTCTTCCATGTCTTCCTTAGTCAACTTATAGTAAGACTATAGCTCCTCCTTACTTACATCCCCGTGCACGGTGATGTATATGAAGTGTCAGTCTACGTGAAACTTCGCCAGTGGCCTGTATCGATGGAGTGTATTTGGGGTCATTCAGGGAAATGATTCAATGACGCGCTTGAGCTGTAGGTAATAAGTATGGAAGAC
Source organism: Picea glauca (assembly GCA_000966675.3). Lineage (NCBI taxonomy): Eukaryota > Viridiplantae > Streptophyta > Pinopsida > Pinales > Pinaceae > Picea > Picea glauca. The sequence continues at coordinate 108,166 of JZKD02S0642219.1, forward strand.
AACATTCGAATGCCACTACTTTTCCATATCGTTTGTATACCACAAGGTAGAGAACCTCACGGCCAATGGTTCTAATGGCTCGACTTCAGGGAATGTTGCTCCTTTTGTCATCTTCCAAGCAACAAATGCAATGATCATCGGTAACCAACTGAAGTGGAATTTGTATCCTTGGTCATGCACTTCAGGGAAGTCCTTCTCCAAATCGTTGACGAGGTAACTCACCCAATTCAACTGCATTCCTTCGACACACTTCCTTGTGAGGTTGACTATGAACCCTGTGACTTGTGTCAGACGGTTCTTTCGGATGAGCTTTCCAATGATCAGCTAACAAGCTAGGCGCATTGTGCCATCTTGGATGGAGGATACCTTGTAGCCTCGCTTTCCCTTCTCTACATCTCCGTAGGCTTCCTTTATTCACTGTGCCAGGGAGCTATTTGACGTCTTCCCTGGGTAGAAATCGTGAGGTTCCAATCCTTGCATGCTTAGTCCAGTGATCAGGTGGATCAACGTTGGATCCATAGTGACACGCCTGTAAATGGCCTCAGTGAACTTCCCTCGTCAATGAGTTGAAGAAGGACTATCGCAAAGCGCAGGACCAAGGATAAAAATTCCACTTCAGTTGGTTACTAGTGCTCATTGCATTTTTTGCTTGGTAGATACTGAAAGGAGAAACATTTCCTGAAGTTGAGCCATCAGAATTGTTGGCCGCGAGGTTCGCTACCTTGTGGTATACGAATGATATGGAAAAGAAGTGGTAGTCAAATGTTGTCTTCCATACTTATTACCTACAACTGAAGCACACCATTGAATCCTTTCCTTGGATAACCCCAAATACACTCCATCGATACAGGAAACTAGCAAAGTTTCACGCAAACCAACACTTCATCTACATCACCACGTGCGGGGATCAAAGTGAGGAAGAGCTACAGTCTTACTATAAGTTGACCGAGGAAGACATGGAAGAGATCACTAAGGAATGGCCAGCATAATTCCTTGTACTAGTGGAGGATGTAGAACTCTATGACCTCGATATCATCAGAAGTCCATTAGTCACCCGAGTCAAACATGATGTACAGAGCAGTGCCAAGAAAAAGAAGAAAAAGGACGAAGTCCATTACATAGAAAGTGATAAGAAGGACACCGCATTAGAGGAAATTGCGCCTGACTCACTTGCAGGAGGAGGAGGAGACGAAGTGAACCAAGAGGAAGGAGGGGAAGAAGGAGAAAAGAAGAACAAAGGTGAAGCTACACCACCGAAGGATCCCCTCACCACAATAGAAGCATCACAAAAGAGTAAGGTTTCCCCAAAGAAACCTTCGGCAAAGAAGAAGGCTCGCGCCAACAAGCCCCAGTCGAAGAATGTGCTCATAGTGGATGATATTGATCTCATCATCATAGTTGTAGAAGATGCTTCAGAAGACATCTTTCAAAAACATGGGGAAAAGCAGGAGTCAATGTACGAAAGAATAGAGAAAGAGCTCAAAGACATCCAACAAGCTATCCATTTAAGTCGTGTAATGCTTACTACGCCATCCTTAGCAAAAAATGTAGAATTGGGGGATGAGCCCACCCAGTTGAGAAGGTTAGAAGATGCGACAAAGGTTCGACTTCGTCGATCCCAAGAGGAAAAGGAATAGACCACATAGGACTTAGAGAAAGAAAAGGAGGAGGTCCTAGAGAAACTTTGAGTTGCACAAAAAGAGAAAGATGAACTTAAGGCAATGTTCGAAGAGGACAAAGAGAAAATCCAGAAAGAGAAAGACCAGCTGCTCGCAGAGCAGATTGGGCTTAAAGAGGTAGTGACTAGATCACTCTGCTCTATTTCAGCCTTGGTACAAGAGGAACCAAAGTCAACAAAGATGCAAGTGGGGAAGCTCATTGAGGCCATTTAGCAGCTTCAAGCAAGAGTAGCAAAATTAGAACTTCGAGCAGTGTTGATAACTCCACTTGAAGTGAGGGATCAAAGGGAAGAAGTTGCCAGGAGCACAGTAGAATGAATTAGTTCATTAGCCTCAAAATGTAAACAATTGAGTCATCGAAGTGCGGAGACCTATGAACGCCTTGCATAAGATTTGGAGCTGAGGATATTGGAAGCACAACTTCAAGAGGCAAAGACGTAGGCGTTCACTGTACAAGAACATATGAAATTGTTGACTGCATTTGAGAATATGAAGAGGTCATAGGAGCAGCGTGCAGTCCAACAACAGGTTACTGCCATCCAGAGAAAGGTTATGTAAGTGACACATAGACTCCATCAAGTGCAGGATGAAGCCTACACGCTTTTCGAAGAGATCGAGGGACAAGGCTCACAGCTGGAACAAATGGTCATGACTATGGAACAATGCCAAGAAGGGATTCTCATCGATCAAGTAATTCAGGAGTTCATCGAGTAGGAGGCTCTGGAAAAGTAGCAAGTCAAGACAGCTTGAGCTAAGATCGAGGCCTTCGAAGCAGAGTTGTCGAGATCAGAGTGACTCGGGATGAGTCACAGGTGAGTGTTGGGGGCTTGTTGACCCTCGACCAAGTTTTGAGGAAACGTTGGTCGTGTTTGACCATTTTTGGGACTTTGACAAGATGGTCGAAGACAGAGCACCTAGGCGAAGCGGAGATCACGGGATCTCGCCCATTTTTATGGGTTTTTTGGGCTGTTAGGGTTTATGTAACAGGTATATGTCATCCCATGGGTTTACCCATGTTTAGGCCTTTTGTAATGTATAAATAAGTAGCTAGGCGATGTATGTAGAGGTCAAATTTTGAGGTCATGGGCTTAGTGCATGACTAAAGTATGTTAAGACTTGCAGAGCTAGGTGTAAGTGATTGTAAGAGGCTTTGTGCACAGACTGTGTAAGGCTTTGTGCCCTGACCTAATTTGGGAAGGAGGATCTAGCGAGGTGCACGCAGATCTCCTATCCTTTGTGGAGTTGGATCTGTGGCTTGGTGCATAGGAGTAGAGGAATGTAATAAGCTTGAAGACTAATAAAGAAGAAGAAGAGTTGGTGGATGTAGCCCCACACTGGGGTGAACCACGTATATCCTGTGTTTATGTGCTTTGTGCAATGTTGTTGATATTTTTTATGTTGTTTATCTGTTAGTGTATTGGTCTTTATGTATGTTAGATAGATATATGGATGCTTAATTCTCTATTTATGATAAATGAATGTTAGATCTGATCCAATAACTATGTGCTAAGTGATGAAAAGTACTTGATCTTAGTTGCTACTGCGTTGTTGTGTATCTAAGGTTTAATCTGCAATGTGAATGGATTCATGAATTAATGCATGGTGTTGGATAAAGGCTCTATTAAGTGTTGTAATCACAGATCTATGTCCCAGCTAGGTTGTAGACACCTGAGTCCTACAACCTCCCTTGCCTCTACCTCGGGTGACACTTCATCTGCTTCGTAGGTGTTGTCGAAAGGGCCGGTAGTTAGGGTTTTGTTGGTGCATTGTTGAAGCATTAAACCCTGGGTCTGCTCTTGTGCCAACAGATTCTTATAGTGAATTTTCATCTTTAACCATGTATTTTCTAATGCACTTCCAACTACCCATTAGATATGAGAATGGGACATAAATTTTGACATCATTATTTCAAAATACCGCCACACATATCTTAAATCATATTCATGAATGCAGATGACGGTGAAGGTTCATTTGAGTCAATATTCCAGATCAACTTTTGGTAGATTGGTTTGCCAAGTTGTTGTTACCACCCATTGCCAAAGACATTTCTATGCCAGGGAAAATTATTGAGGAGAAGGTAAGTCTACGTGCCCAACATTTAGATCTTGTCTACTCTTAGTCTAACACATTATATGATATCATTCCTCATGCTATGAGGCTATCAACTGATCCTGTAAGAACCAACCCAGGGCCACATGTATGTTCTCAACAACACATGCCAATATCCAATTTTTTTCA
>JZKD02S0642219.1:112539-167981 GCA_000966675.3 Picea glauca
TTGAGGATTTCTATCTTACTTTTTTCAAAAATTCTCTTACACTTTTGCTCAAAATACTAGAACGTAAATTATAATTGTGAGAAAAATATCTTAATTGACATCTAAAATCAAAGCACACCAAGGATCAAAACTTACCAACCATTCATAAGAAGATTTGTTTCCCCTCCTAGGATGATTTGGCTCACTAAAATTATTTGAATGGTATTTGGATTTCAAATTTTGTGTAATCAATTATGTTTGAACCTATGTTTTTTTACCACATTTTATTGTCTACAAAGATTTAGGATTTTAGTCACAAGTGTGGTATAGTATACTAGTTGAGATACCTTCTCTTTGAATTGATCATAAATATTACTATATACTTTATTTTTTAGTATTTATTTGAAAGCTTCTATCTTGTGTTTCCCATCAAGAATAAAAAAAATGTACCTCTTCACTTGAAACATCATCTTCTGATTCCAATTTTGCAAGGTTGAATGATTTATTGGTACCCCCTTTTACAAAATGAATCAATAATCTAACACACACATGACCCCTAAAGTACCTTTTTAAGGGACGGGGCATCAAAATTTCACTTTTCTCAATCACCTCAAATCCCTGTTTTTCTTCAGTTCGACGAGGGTTTTCCAACAACTATAAATTTTTCTAGATATGCATTCTGGATTTCAAGTTATGGCCCTTAAAAGTTCTATAAGCCTTCATTTACTAGAGAAATCCCACTCTTTACTAAATCTCCAAGGGAACTTAGGGTTATTAATATTATTTAACGCCTAAGTCTCTAGACTTTGACTAAAGTTCCTCATCATGAATTTGTGAATAAACCCAATTCTCCTGAACACCAGAGTTCCAGAGAGGGTCCCACTCATTTAATTTCTTATGTTTAAAGCATTATAATATGGGGAAGTGGGAGATTGGTCTACGCCTTTGGCCCTTTTTACTTATTTGTTCTATTTCTCCAATGTACCAGAGTGGCGAACTCCCAGAATCCTTCAGGGTCCATGCTTACACGTGGTTGCACATTTAACGATGAGATATGAACTGGTGGATCGAGGCCTTCAACCACTTTAACCATAGCATCTCGGTATCCCAACTATCCCAAAGTCTGTAGGTCCTGCCACGTAGCTCTGACCTTCGACGCTATTGCATAATACATTCTAACACCCTAATCCTCTCGGAGTTACGAACTCTCGAACTCTCGGGGTCCCATTAGCCATTAGGTCAAGAAACTACGTGTCAGGGGGTGACATGTGGAAAAATATGGAGATGACACGTGGCCCAATCGACAGGTGACACATGTCAAGTTCCATTTGGAACATAAGGTCTGTGAAAAGAATGAATCTAGATGACATGTGGCATGCATAATATGGGTCCACATCACCCTAGGTGACGTCAACATGCCACATCACTCTACGATGAAATTCTCCGGAAACATCCGTCTTCTCCTACCAGCAAAATCGCCTGAAGCTCTGAAGTCTCAAACTCTCTCTGGCCGACCTTCCAATATCCTCTATCCAATATTCGAGATAGGCCCACTTGGATCCTTAGATCTACCGCCTTCATCGCTTCGCGATTTCGACATTCGAGGGTTTTCTATTTAGTTTCCTTTTTACCCCTGAAGTGGTCACCGCCGGACTGACCACGGTCTAGATCCAATGGTCAAAGAGAGCTCCCAAAGTATCCTCGAATCGATGGTCCTCATCGCTTCGTGACTTCGACATTTGGGGGTTCCGCCCATTTAACACCCTTTTTCTCCCAAAGTGGTCAATGTCATACTGACCATGACGTAGATCCAATGTTCAGGGGAGATCCTGAATATCCTCAGATCTATGGTCCTCTTCACTTCGTGAGTTCTACGTTTGGGGGTTCCATCGGTTTAACACCCTTTTTCTCCCGGAGTGGTCAACGCCAGACTGACTGCAACGTAGATCCAACGGTTAGGGGAGATCCTGAATATCCTCATATTTAAGGCTCTTATTACTTCATGACCAAGAATTGGATCAAGGTTTAACAAGGGGATGAATCCCATGATAAAGGGTAAATGACTGCCAACTGTTGGTCAACCGTCAATTTATTGGTCTGACAGGTCGTCTTTAATCCATTTAGGACGTTGCAATGTTCATTCACCCTGGAGCTCCAGACTTCTAGAGCCTCAAATAAGTTAGATCATTTTTTAGTGTAGAAAAGGGTTCCATGGTCATGGTCCTATGGAAATTTGTCAAGCTACAGAGGCTACACTCCTAACTCATTCTCCTCTTCGACCTCTGAAGTCCCGAAGTTCTAAAGGAGACCCATTTATATTACATTAATTAAAACTTAATGTAATTACTAATATTTATTAACCAGGTGACTTCGTAGGTCTAAACCTTCGATGGTTTTAACTCATGAGGTCCCTCAACCAAAACACTCTGGAGTCCCGAAGCTCCGAACTCCCAGAGGCCTAGCTTCTTTTGGGTATGATCCAGTGGCCCAAATATATCCTTGCAGCCAGATCAATGGTTGTTGTGGCTTCTTCTGTACTTTGCGGTTTCGATTTCCTTCAACAAGGGATTTAAACCATGGTTTTGATAGGTTGTGGCCTTTGTCTTCATTCTACGAGAATTAAAACCTTCTAATCTTGCAAATACTTCAAATGTAGTGTGGACGCACTTCTTGCGCTTCTCCTGGAATTTAGAACTTAGAGAATTATTAACCTCTACATAACTTGCATAGGCTCTGTGCACCCTCGCACTACCTCTCCTGAGCTTAACAGACCCTTTTTCTAGGAGACCCAAAACAAATGGAAGTATAGACATGCATACATGAAATTGTGCCTATGGTCAACAAAGTCACAATTTATTTCCTTTAATTTGAGCCACTATAGGGGGCTCAAGCATTTACATGTACAAATCATGCTCAAACCATATAGTTCCTTACTTTCTTAAATACACAATCAAGAAAAATAAAGAAAAACAGTCTAATCATCAAACAAGCATGCACATCCCTGAAAGGTTCACGGGATATTTAACCTTAATTTACAGTTACAGTTCAATTTTAAAGGGTATGAGAATACTTATCTATTACAAGTGGAATCCATCCAATTGATTGTGGGTGTTCTTCTCTCCACCCAATCGTAGGCTCATAGGAATTCACTCTTAGCACTCTGGCCACCCCTGTGCCAAGCCATTATATCACTAGGGGAAACTCCTGCAATTTCTCAGAGATTCTCTCTCTATCACAGCCTCTATGAGGTTTATCAGATGCTTCCTCGGAATCTATCTCACAGTCCTCATCTCTGAGGAGTCTTATTTTTGTTCTCTCCTATAACCAGAACAATTTAATCTCTCAGTTCTTCTCTAAAATGGATATTCTCATGCTTTCTCCTCTTTCTCTCATCATATCCAGGTCGCACACCCCCCTATGGGGATGGTCTCTTCTTGTTTTCCTTTGTGTTTATTCTTGCACGCCTTTTTCCTCCCCATGCAGGATTTTGGACCTGTCCTCTTCCTTTTTTTAGAAGGAGCTTGGGTCAATCTAGTGCTACATGAAACTTCACTATGTGGTACTTTGGGCAGACAGTTTTCTGTCTCCTCAACCACACTCTCCATGCTTCCATTCATTGGGGAAGGTCATTGTTGAACCACCAGTCCTTTTCTCAATAACTTATTTTTCCTTGGGATCAGGATGAGGCTTATTATTTCGACAAAGAGAATTTGGGTCATTTTGACATAATGAACCCTCTCTATAGTTTCCTCACTCTTTCCTCTAGTGATATCATGGCTAGTACTTCAAGACACCACCCCCACAATAAATTATTGGAAATATGAACAATAATACATTTACATTGTTCACATGCCATAGCATGGTAATCATAATTAATGATTAATTACAATATGGGGGAAAGAAGGGTATTACAATCCCCTCCCCGTTAAAAGGAACACCGTCCTTGGTGTTGTTTCTTAGTAACACCTGTCATGCCTTTGTCATTCAACTTCTTTAGAAATATTGATCCTCTTTCTTGGTCAGCTCCTTTCCAGACCCTTGGCCTTTTTCACCCACCTTCAATAATTTTGGATAACAAGAATATTAATCACAATTTCATGCGAAAATGTCTTACTATTGTGCAAAATTCAAGAGGAAATATTTTATAATCTAGCACAATACTTATCTGTGTAGTTCGTGGATTTTCATCCATATGGCTGTCTTGTTATCTTATCTCAGTGTTTTTCCATGGCATACCCATTGTGTGCATGATCCTAATCAATATTTTATAATAATTATCAAAGTCTCCTCTTCCATGTGGTCACTCACCCTCCAGGCCTAGGCGCATGCATCCCTTTCTCTGCTATACAGTCCCTCGAGTGATCCATATTTCCTTACCAAGGATAACTCACACAGGAAGAGTTATAAAGACTTCAATGAGCCTTACAGTTGAATTTCTCTGTAAAGGCTTCCCTCTGTCTTGTGTTACCGCAACACAACATATTCTAGTGAGATCAGGGCTTACCACAGGGTTCTCATGTTTCAACAGTAGCCTCTTTCATGTTTTCCATATTTGACATCCTTTATCTATCCTTCCTAGATAGATGTTTTCATCTCACTTGTATCACAGGTATACATAAATTATGAGATATTATCATGAATTTCAAATTCATAATTTTCTTGCAAATCTATCACCCACATATTTTCAAATTCCACATTTATTTTAAGATCTATTCCACACAGGAACCAGATTCACATGTATGAGAATTTCCTTCCCATAGAATTTTGTATCAGTAGGAAATTGGTCTTCCTTATGGGATTACAACATTGCCATATCCAAGACCCTTTTCTTCCTTCCATTTCAACATTCCACAGCCAAACAAATTGTTAGTTTTCATGCACATTATATTTTCAAAATCATGCATACTAACAATCCAAGTCATTTTCATTTATGCAAGGGTACAAAGCAAAAAGAAATATCATTATTTACGTATGCATCTTTTCAACATACCAAATTTTCCAATTGCAACTCCAATATCAGTTGACTTTAATAAATGTTCCAATATTCATGGCGACATTCATACCATGTGTACCCTTACATTGGGTTCAAGTTTTCCATAGTTATGACAATAACTTTTCCATGGTGTGTTGGAGCTCAAACAACGTCTTCACCATAGGTTTAATCATTCTCATTCACTCTTACAACAGGACTATGCTTCCTACTACAGGCTGATCACGATCCAAAATAAACACATATGAAACTAAAAGTTTCTCTTGAATGCACCCAAGCATTCTTCCTGCATTAGTAACCAGGGTGACAACACTCATGGCCACCAAAAATTCTCTTTTCTTTAACACATCTACAATTCAAGTAGAGTATTGGAAGGTCCTCCTTCCTTAATGGGCAATCCATTTTTTTCCCTCTTATGCAAACGTGCATTTCCTTAATGCATTCCATGCAATGTGCTAATTATGAGCACCTTTATTCTAATTCTCCCTAGATTGGTCATTGTACCCATGGTACTCCTTACTCATGCATTTTCTTGCAAGGATTATAACTCATCCTTGACTGGCATAGACTTCCTCTCTCTATTATTCATATTCTTCTTTCTTGAATCTTACCCTGCTTGGATAGCAATGGCATACAATAGCCACTCAAAATTATTTGCATATCAGTAAGATAATGAAATCTTTTCAGAAGGGATTCTTACCAAATCCTTTCATACCTTATGCCATACATGCATGAAAATTTTTATACTTGTTCTGGTTGTTAGCACCCTTTTTTCTATTTTTTACCTCGTCAATAGTGCTTCACGGGGCTCCCAAAGTCCCCTAAAAAATATTTCAACAACATCATTCTCGCATTCATCCTCTGCTTTCAGGTTTTCTACCATTGGTATTTGTATTTCCCAACAATTTCAATTTCTTTCTACACATGAAATACATCACAATTATATTAGTCATCACGTAAAATAAAAATGCATGTATCATAACATTCCAATCAGTAAAATAGTTTCATATATGTCCTAGAATATCTTTATGCACTTCATCACATTATCCTTAATGTTTTAATGAGTGCAACACAAACAATTCTCAATTGTTTTTATAATCATACAATGATCATTACTATGGTGTCAAAACATTTATTTTCATCATCAAACCCGTTTCTCATCCCAGAGAAAACATAATTTACAACAAGAAAGGAGTTAAGGGCTCTTCCCTTATTTTTCTCCAACTCCTTCTACACAGCTTGGGATTTTTCAGTCCAGATGAGTTACTCCAAGGCCTCACTAACCTTACCCATTCATGGCTTTAACCAAGTTTATATATGTTTGTTCATTTACCTTTTTACCAGTTGTACTTGTCTCCACAACTACTCTTTTAAGGCTTACAACTCTATTAAGCAATCCAGAGTATTAAGGTTAGAGAAGTATTCCTCATTTTTTTTCTTCTTTGTTTCTGCAATTTACTCCCTATTGGGATCTCCATACTATTTTCCTTGAGCAGCCTTGATTAGGCTCACCCTAACTTATTGGATACATCAGCATGCTCCAATACCAAACATTTTTTTCATAATGAATCATGAACCTGTGAATTATGCACATTACCATTTAGTTATCAAAATGGTCAACATTCATTTGTTAGTATTCCACTCATACATTTTTTTTAGAATGTAATCCAAGATGCTTGTATAAATAGGCTTGTATCTCATTACTTAATTCTAAACAATCATTAAGGTTGTGATTTTGTTCTCCTGACAGAGTCTTTACACAGTTCCTTCACATGGAACTCCTTTGGCATGCAACTTCCTTATTGCATATCCATCGCGATCTCTGATGGCCTAAACTTTGAGTTAGATTCAGTTGTTTACCAAATATTCCATAAGGAATATAAACATGCATCTTTGTTATGCATTCAGGTTATTTATCCACACATATTCTTTGTTTTTTTAACTGACATCCATGATGTACTTAACCACATGCATAATCATAAGCCTATTTGTATCTACCATAGGTATATTTCACATCTCACATACATATTTACTTTAAAATCATTCAACTCATGATTGTTCATAATCATTTTCATGCAATCCTCAAAGGCATAACCAGTTGCCTCTTATCATGACAATAGAGCATCCTTGCCCCTTGTGGTTTTACTTCTTTTCTTTGCAAGCTACATATTGGTGCACTAAGTAATTTGCTCTCACATAGCTTATATGTGTTAATGCCTTTCATTTCATAATCTTAAGCAACACATTTTAAGCTGAAGTAAGTTTCGTCCATAGCACTAAATCACATTTTAAAAGTGTCATAAAATCTTCAAAACACTCTAAAATACACCTAAAAGTATACCTAATTCATATATTAACTTAATAGACTTAATAGGGTACCTTAGACCACCATATTCACCATCTAAAACAAGTATTGAGGAGGGAAACGAACGGTGATAGGCCGGAGATGTTCTCGTGGCACGAAGGAGTGTCATTTCCATAAAAACTCAATGCTTTGGGCTGACTGTGACAACTAGGGTTAGCCTCGTTGCTATACTATATTGAGCATCCAACAACCATTTGGCAATAGGAGGAGGAGGCTTTGGTGAAAATCTTAATAAAGGTAATTAAAACTTGATAATCTTAAGAAACCTTTAATAATCCAACCTTGAGCTAAAACATATAAATACTTTGTGGGTTTAATAACTAAGAGTAGGTAATCTTCATCATCCTAATAACACTTGAGCTTAAGATCTCTAAGTCTTCTTTGTAGATGTGTTGATGATAATGATGTGTTGATGATAATCTCATAAATGTGATGATGCTTTGATCTTCTTGTATCTTGCACACAAATAATTAAAGTGGTTAGCTTTTTTATTGTATCTTAGTATTCTTTACTTGTAAGTCTTGTACTCAATATTTGATTAAGTTATTCTTTTGTATATCATGTAATCATATTTGTAACGAATCACCCTTTAACTTTAGTTGACCCCTTGCCCAATCTTAGGCACTAGTCTTAGTTTCCCTAGGAAAATGTTTGCATAACATACTAACCCTACATCTTGCATTGTCGCCTTAACATCATAGGTTAGAATCCCCCCAAACCTTAACAAACTAAAATCAACTCCTAGAACTTAACTAGAAACTAGGGACTACCCCCCTTGGCTTCCCTAGAAGTGAGCCTAGACGGAAGAGGTTCTGGTCAAAGACAGCATGGGTTGTGAACCTAGGCATTGTGCCTTCAAGGAAACATTAAGTGAGTCGGACTTATATCATGTTTTCAAGTGTGTATTAGGACAACAACATCTTTGGCGCCATTGCCACGGATAAGTCATTTATCCTTGGTCAAAACGACTAATTTGTTTTTAAGAACTAAAAATTCTTTGAACTTGCATTTGTTGTTTTTGTTTGCTTCCTTTCCAAGTGGCGACTCCATTGAACAAATATTTCAAGTATACTGCAAGGAGCAATCCTTATGGACTACTTGAAATTCTTGGAGAAGAAGAACTCATTGATTTCCCATGCTTGTTCCAAACATAATAAATCAACTTCTGTTTTCCTTCTTGTTTTTTCTTTGTTTTATACTCTTGTTTGTCTGAGATAAGCTAGGTCATCTGGCGACTCCACTTTAAAATAATTTGACAAATTATTCTTCGAGAAGGAACTCACGGCTTGTTCTCTACATCCTTGAACTTGAAAAGGTTTTTGGATGAAGCTAGCATGTTTCCACATGAATTAGTTGATGATTTTATGGAAAGATGGAAGGGAAAGAACCTTCAAGATATGGACACAATCAGTTCAGACATGGAGGAAGATACTCCACCAGATCCCATTAAGGAGCTTAAAGAAATAATTCTGAACATGCAGATTGCCCATGCAAAACACTGTGAGGCCATACAAATTGCCCATAACAAATAGTTTGAAGCCATGAACTTACAACTAGATATCATGGAGGCTCTCCTTGCAAAAGATGAAACTTATGTTGAATATCTGGACCCCCTTGGACTTGATCTTGATAGTGAAAAAGATAAGGATGTTCAAAGGGAAATTCTAGATGAATCCATGGATGAGCCAATCATTCATCTTGAGGAAATAAATGAACTTGAGTTTGAAAATGTTGAATATCTAGATGATTCAAGTTCCCACCCTCCTCCCAAGGAACTGATCTTTTTGAAGGGCAACTTTGAAAATCTTGAAGAAAACAATATGATGATTCCTGTGATGTGTTTTTTTTCAACCTCTCAACCAGAATATGAGTTAATGCAGAATTATGTGGAGATGGAAGGAAACTTCATTTTACCGATGTCATATCATTATGAGTATTGGTTGGACTCCCACCTTGACATTCATGAGCAACAAAGTATCCATAGTTTACACGGATTGTCATATTCCAATGTTTGGTTGAAGGAAAGAGCATGAAGTCTGGCTGGTTCTTCTGCACAAAAAGTTCCAAGTTGATAAAACTTGGGAAGGGGTCTTCTGTGAGTCATACTAGACAAGGATGTTTCAGAAACTTGTGGCATCATTTCATCCATTGCATAGGTGGTTGTAACATATATCTAACCCTTATTTGTATTTTAATTTTGTATTATTTCAATTTATTATGCCAATATGTACTAGATTTTTTTTTTCTCGGTACCATAGATTTCATTTGTTGTAATTAATGATGTTGTACTTTAGTTATTTCACTTTGTAAATGTTGTATATAGCATTCATTTATTTCATTATGTAAATATGTATTCTTATGTTGGTTATTGGTGAGCACTCTGTTGTAGGTGTTGGATTCTCGTATGCTCTCTATCTCGAGTGAGAAGATCGAACACATGTCCCCATGTGGAGCCAGATGTTGACTGCCTCTCCAACATAAGTGGTCAACTCCATGTGCTATGAAGAGATGCATCATTAGATGTAAATTTGTCGAAGACTTTGGTTCTACAGGGCATTGTTTGGCCCTAACACTTCTTTTTGTAACTGGAATTTTCGCACCCTTGCATGGGTCAATAATGTAATAGGTCTGCATGAGTCATGTCTAGGTCAGTTACCTTGGGATCAGTTCAATCAGAGAGTTTCTTTCACCAAGAGTTTTTTATCCTCAGGTTATCAATTGGGATTTTCAGCCTTATTGATTTCCCTTGAGTTTTTCCCTCACACTTGTAATAATTCCTCCAAAGTGGTGAACGACATTCCAGTGGGATTATCTTTTGGTAACTATTGTAGGGAATCATTGTAAATGACCATGAAGACATCTTATAAATTTTATCAGAATTCCGTCGAGTCTAGTATAGTTTTTTTTAATTAATTAATTTTTAATTAAATTTCCTTAAGTTTTGAGGTTTAATTATTTAATTGATTAATTATTTTTGAGAAAAAATTGTAAAAACTAGGTCCTTAGACTTTTGATAGGGGTATTTGTGCTCAAAATGGAATAGCACCTCCTACACCTTTGGACCAAGTTTCATCTCAGTCGGACAACTTTTGCTATGGATTTATCCACCCGAAGTTTTAGTCAGTCAAAAACAACAATTTTAATTGCTAAGTCCAAACATGACAAAATGTAAAAATTTAAAAAACGAGTTAAAAGGATGATGTAAAGATGGATAAAGGTGAGAAATATTTTTCCTAACCTTTCCTAACCTTTTTCAACCCTCACATCACCCCCCCCCACCTAGCCATAAAGCAAAAACGTCACTTTTCCTAGAGTGGTGTGCCTTCCTTCTAGAAAGTCTCCAAAAAGTAAAAAATGATAAAAAAAAATCAATGGGAAACTTATGCTATCCCTTGGAACGATTTTCCTAGCCTCTCACTACCTCTTTGCTTCATCCCAATGCCTCTCCATTCCCTTTCCCTCATTAATTCCTCTCCTCTCCCCCAAATGGTGTACCCTCCAAGGAGAGTTATAGCCCCCCCCTCTTGTGAATCTCCTAGGAAAATTTGTTTTTTGAAGGTTGGGCTCATTTTTCTCCCTTGGCACACATCCCATAAGCCTCACACTACTCTTTTGTGTGATCCCAATATTTTCCACACCAATCTACACCCTAGATGGTGTGCCCTAACCTTGGGATCTCATCTTGTGCTTGGTGGTGGACACTTGACATTGATCCAAGAGAGGTAGTTTTTCCTCTCCAAGTATAAATAGATACCTCTCCCCACTCCCAACTCACCATATCTTGAGCTAATGTTATGCTACTTGATTTCTCTCTCTCTCTTTCTCTCTTTCTTTCCACATTTTCCATTCTCTAGCTCTTAGGGTTTTGGAGATAGTTTTCTCCAAGATCCTTCTTCTTGAGTAATAAAGTGAAAACTTTGGAGGATTATTGGAAGAGTTATGCACATGTTTTTTCTTGCGATACATATGAGGTAAAGTTGTTCAAATTCTTTTGGTGATTGCATCCATTTGATCCTAAGGTAAAATGTTATTTGGGTAGATCTAGTAATGCACATGCTTGTAGATATATATATCTTGTTATGCCAGATAGGATTGAAATGTCATCTTGTTAGTATATGAAACATATTATCTCTTGTATGCACATCACCTCTCAAGTTTTGTAGGTTTAGCTTCAAGGGTTTCATTAGGAACACCTCAAGAAAGAAGGCTCCCTTGAAACACATATAAACTCCAAGCTTTCTCACCCTTTACTCTTCTTCTATTTTTTGTTTACATTCACATATATTTCAACTAGTTTAACTTAGAAAGATAGGTCATTTATATCAAAATTTATCAACTTTTCTTAAGAAATTTTTTTTCCCTAAAAAGGAAAAAGTTTTTCTTCATTTTTTTGGTTGTGTGTAGCATTTCTAGCAAGGATACCTTGCTAGTTTTTGCAAGTTCAGATCTGGTTGAGAGGGGTTTTGGCTACCCAAAGGCATCCACACAACACTCAAAGACCCCCCAAAGGGAATGGTAGCTATTTCTCAACCTTTTTTCTCTTCCTCTAGCTTCTTGTGCTTATTCTCCTTCATTTCTTGCTGATTTTAGTAGCTTATAGCTTGGGAGAAGGATTGGTACGGCCTACCTCCCAAGTGTGAGCTTGGATCTAAATTTAGCTTAGATTTTTTCATCTCAAAATCACTTTCCTAAGCTAGGATGTGGGGTTAGTGAGCTTCTTACTTCCCTTGCTTGCTTGCCTCTCTCTCTTTCTTCTTTCCTTTTTTCTTTCAAGCACTCTCTAAGTCTAATAATTGCCTACCTATTGGGAGAGGAATACCCCAAAGGTAAGGTTAGGGTTTAATTTGTGGTATTTATCTAAGTGCTTGATGTTTTGATATGTTCTAGATCTAGATCTCACACATAATCAATCTCTAGATTAAGCCTATTGGGCATAATCAACTTAGCTAGATCTATTTACACACTTAAGCTCCTTAAAGTTTAATATTTACTTTACATGCTTAAATCTAACCCTAAATTTTTAAATGCTTCAATAAGTTAAGTGAATGGTGTTTTTCTTTCATGCATTAATCTTAAGGCCATTTTCCATCACACTTTAAGTAATTCTTATGGTTGAGTTGATAGTATAGGCAAACACTTAAATCTTGTTTCTCAATGCTCTTATTCATCTTAATATAAGTTTGTTCATTTTCATATCTTGTTGGCAAGTTGTTCTTGCCCCTTGTGGTTTTACTTCTTTTCTTTGCAAAATACATATTGGTGCACTAAGTAATTTTCCCTCACATAGCTTATATGTGTTAATGCCTTTCATTTCATAATATTAAGCAATACATTTTAAGCTAAAGTAAGTTTCGGCCATAGCACTAAATCACATTTTAAAAGTGTCATAAAATCTTCAAAACACTCTAAAATACACCTAAAAGTCTACCTAATTCATATATTAACTTCATAGACTTAATATGGTACCTTAGACCACCATCTTCACCATCTAAAACGGGTATTGAGGAGGGCAATGGATGGTGATAGGTTGGGGACGGTCTCGTGGCACGAAGGAGTGTTCTTTCCGTAAAAACTCAATGCTTTGGGCTGACTGTGACAGCTAGGGTTAGCCTCGTTGCTATACTATATTGATCATCCAACAACCATTTGGTAATATGAGGAGGAGGCTTTGGTGAAAATATTAATAAAGGTAATTAAAATTTGATAATCTTAAGAAACCTTTAATAATCCAACCTTGGGCTAAAACATCTAAATACTTTGTAGTTTTAATAACTAAGAGTGGGTAATCTTTATCATCCTAATAACACTTGTGCTTAAGATCTCTAAGTCTTCTTTGTAGATGTGTTGATGATAATCTCATAAATGTGATGATGCTTTGATCTTCTTGTATCTTGCACACAAATAATTAAAGTGGTTAGCTTTCTTATTCTATCTTAGTATTCTTTACTTGTAAATCTTGTACTCAATATTTGATTCAATTATTCTTTTGTATACCTTGTAATCATATTTGTAACAAATCACCCTTTAAATTTAGTTTACCCCTTGCCCAAGCTTAGGCACTAGTCTTAGTTTCCCTAGGAAAAGGTTTTCTTAACATACTAACCCTTCATCTTCCATTGGTGCCTTAGCATCTTAGGTTAGAATCCCCCCAAATCTTAACAAACTAAAATAAAATCCTAGAAATTAACTTTAAAACTTAACTAGAAACTAGGGACTACCCCCCTTGGCTTTCCTAGGAGTGAGCCTAGACGAAAGAGGTTCTGGTCAAAGTGACAATGTGGGCTATGAAACTAGGCATTGTACCTCCAAGGACACACTAAGTGATCCGGACTTAGCTCATGTTTGCAAGTGTGTATTAGGACGACAACAATATTTATTCAATCTTGGCAAGTGAAATTATTTCCTTACACATTCATACATCATACATGTGAATCATTTGCATATTTAACATCATTCATTCATATCTATTCGGTCTTAATATCAGTCCTTATATCAAGAAACCTTATGATGCATTAAATCCATGCACTCAGGCATAAATAAACACATCTAAACATTCATCATCCAAGTTAATTGTTTTCCCCCTTTCCATGTAATTCATACACATGGACATATCATACTTCCAGATCCTTCTCCCAAGGATATTACTGCCATTCTCATAACAATTCTCATAAAGACAATCAAGACTGAGATTCCCTCTCAGTTGAGAGCTTGCAGTCATTCGCATGACATCGACATGGAAATTTTAACAGACATAGTCATAACTATGTCCCTCTTTCCATATGACAACAACCAACAATAAAGTACTCTTGCCTCTAGTATTATAAAATTATTCAACAGCCTAGAAATATTATCTGAGCAACTCCAACAGTGCCCAAGGAAACAAGACAACTTATCAAGCTTCTCTTTCATGCCTCAAACCATTTTTGGTTAACATACGTTTTTATCAAGGGAATCCTTTTCTAGATTCCCTCTGACCACTACTTGAGCATATCAAGTCATACCTTATATGGATACCATCCACCTCTGGATATCAATTTGACCCATTTGTCATATAGAAGTGCTCCAATGCTTCCCTTACCACATTCTGGATCAACATTTCATTAACCATTTTACCTGATTTATAATGAATTTTAATGTCTAATAACATTTGGACTATTTCCTTAAATCCCAAATACAATTTTCGAGGTGTGTTACTTACTAAGTATTTTAATACAGAACTCTAGAGCATCTCTAGATCATAATTAGTCTTGGGTAGAAAGTCCATCTTTTTCCTTTTAAACTTTTGTAGAGGTTCTAGTTGTTTTTCCTATTCTCATTAAAACAAAAGATAGGTTGTAAGATTAGTTTTCTCGGGGACGGAGGTCACTTTCCTCCTCCCACAAGAGTTTTGGGAGATTATTTTTCTATCCACCAAGAAAGGGAGGCTATTGTGATTGCTCGCTCAATCACTCCATATATCTGCAGCTCTGTTTGTCATCTTGATTAGAAAAACATTGCCCAACAATTCCTGCACCCATAAACAACTTTGTTTCTTAGTTTCCTTCAGATCCAGAGAGTTGCACATGCTCTCCCTTTTCAGAAAATGGTCACCAGAACCATTCCTCTTTCTTAGACATGCCCTTTAGTTAATAGGGATACACACTTCCCTAGCACAACCATGAAATTTTGAACATGCTCATGTCATTTCACTTATTCCATGAGGTTCATTCTCAGTCCTCATGACTTCTTTTATTTTACAAACAAGGATTACCCCAATAGGAAGTTTTTCAGTTATACCAGGTCAAGTAGCTTGATCTCACCTACTCCAGTAAGGAATATGGACATGGAGGATTGTTCTCCCAATTCCAAATCCTTTATTTAATCAACAATTTTAATTAATAGAGGCTTCATAAGCCCACTTTTTAGGCAATTCCTACCACCTATTCAGTCCATTTTCCTTCTGGACTCAAGTACTCCTTAAAATAGGTTTATGCCATTTACATCCAAGTTTTATTATTAATGCCCCTTGGCATAATCCCACTTTTGTAGGACTGTCTATCATTTCTCCAAAATAAATGATAGGCTTCTTCTGCCACAGTTTAGCATGATTAAATCTTGTTAGGTAAAATCCCAACTGAA
The DNA here is from genome assembly GCA_000966675.3 of Picea glauca. Lineage (NCBI taxonomy): Eukaryota > Viridiplantae > Streptophyta > Pinopsida > Pinales > Pinaceae > Picea > Picea glauca. The sequence goes on from JZKD02S0642219.1 coordinate 127,992, forward strand.
TTTTAATCTGCATACTTCTCCTCAAGGAACTTATCCAGATAATTTTCATACGACAGTAATACTCTCAACATGCTCATCTTAGCCTTGTTAATATAGTCTTATGACTGTTCTTGGGAAAATCCAAGCCTGTGTTTGAATCATGCTCTGCTAGAGAGGGTAGGGCAGGGTGCCCTCTCCCTTAAAGTTTTCTAAGAAAGAAAAATAATCACTTGACTCTTTCATGAGCCCAAGCAGGCCAAGTGTTGTTTCCTTCTCTGAGACCATTCTGACACACACCCGAACCCTAAAGTACATTTTTATAGGATGGGACATCAAAATTTCACTTTTCTCAATCACTTCAAATCCCTGTAACTAGGGTCCCATTCTCTTTAGTTTGACGGGGGTTTTCCAACGACTATAATTTTTTCTAGATATGCATTCTGGATTGCAAGTTATGGCCTTTCAATGTTCCTTAAGAGTTCATTGACTAGAGTCTCTCATATCCACATGGCACCCACGTGGATCCCTGTCACCCGACACTCAACATCATCATAGTATACAAAGACTCGTCCAACCAGGAGTTGACATTTGTCTAGCTCCTATAGGTCTATCATGTTAATTAATCATTAACATAGTGAAATAACACTCCTTAATAAATCTCCAAGGGAACTTAGGGTTATTAATATTAGTTAATTCCTAAATATCTAGACTTCACCAAAAGTTCATTGTTGGAAGTAGGCCAAAGCAGAAAGAAAGGTTATTTTGGGAAGGAAGGCATGCACGAGGAAAGTGACAGCTGGAAGGAAGAGAAACACACGTGCATGCATAGAATACCTAATGACGATAGGGTTTTTGTAATACATTGTAATGGCTGATGATCCAAAAACGTATAAATATAGATACCTAGGTCTCATAGAGGGGGAGAGAGGCAGATATAAAGAGTCTTGAGTAGGAGTCATGTTTTGATAACTAGTTGTACTATTTGGATATACGACCTAATTTTGTAAGCTGTTGAGATGGAGAGGGCCAAGAGGGTAGATTTGGAGGGTTATATCATAGGATGAGGAGATTGTTGTGATATAGTCCACCTCATAATAGATCTCAACTCGACTGAGGAGAATTTGTAAAGCACATGACGCTGTATTTTTGGAACTGCCATAATAAAAGAGCTTAAGATCTAGATCTTTGTGGGCATAGCCCAAGAGGGGGTGAACCATGGTAAAACCTATGTTATGTGATTGAATGACTGTGTCTCTCTTACTGGTTATGAGTAGATATTATCATAATGAATGAATGAGTTGATTGTATTACATGCATAATCAAGAATGAAAGTATATTGCTTTAATAAGTTAAATAGAACTCTCAACACACACTTCTCAGATCCCCATTCAATTCTGGACTGTAAACACCTGAGTATTGCAGTCACCCATTAAGACTAGATCAAGTGAGACTGTGTAGTGCACTATGTGTGTTGCGTCACATTTTGGTTTACCAGGAGGGCCGATAGTTTTAGAGGATTTGTTGGAACCCTAGTAGACTTGAAACCTAGGTCAATCATGTTAAAGGTATAAACTCAGATAAATATAAATAACTAACAAATGGTTCTGTTGTCGGTTGGAGCAGTATAGGATTGAGTAGATGGGATCTATTGAAAACCTGTTAAAAGAGGGTAAGATTTGCGGAAGGTGGGTCAAAAGAATACCGAATCAAAAAACAAGAAGGTGAGAATGCATCGCTAGAAGGGGATGTTGAGACCATGGAATCCCACAAAATCAAAGATCAAAAGTTGGTCGAAGACAAAGGAGCTAGAGTTTTCTCAGAAAGATAACAAAAACCCTAGAGTAACACCGTGCAAATACCTTGAGAAGTATGTGTTTACTAATCTGCATGAAGTCTTTTTTTGTGATTTTACACACTTATTGCAAGAGTGAATATTGAGGTTGAAGGATAACCTCGCAGCAAAACCGATCCGACAGTTAGAGTGGACCCCAGTTTAGATTGAGCAGTTATAGCTGGTGAATAACAAATTCTTATTCACCCGCGCATTAGATTTTTTGCTCGATATTATTGTAGAATGCTTTATAACAGAATTTGCAGTAGATACCGCGAAGTCATACAGTGCAGCGGAGCAAGAGTTTCTACGAGGGCCTCGAGGAAGGTATATTCGATCGATGTATACTTCATTTAAAATATTTCTCTATAACAAAGGTCTAATGACAATGGAGTCAGACAGCTAAACTTCCTTACGTACATGGGGGAAGGGGGGAAGCACTGAAAAAAAAAAAGGATAAATGGAAGGAGAAGTGGATAAATGAAATAAGGAGGAACCCTTGGACCCAATCATGATGGATGATGACCAGATCAAGTAGATCATGGCAACAGCTGGAAAGACGCACAGTGGAGTGCCATACCAATACAAGGTGAACACCAAGACGAGAGTTGTAGCCATGAGGAAAGGCTTGGAAAGTGATGAAGAGGAGGTAGAGGATCTCTGGGCTGTGGAGAAAATTAAGAAAATACTACGTGCAACATATGAGAGGAAGAAGAGAGGTCCAAGAGTGGGAAGAGAAGGAAAAAATCCTATCCATATTAATGTCAGTGTGGAACCCATCAACCCATGTACGACTAACACACCAAAAATAACACCACCGTTTAGACAACCGAATTTTGGGAGAAGGAAGGCAGTAGGAAGTACATCTACACAGGGAATAAAAACTAGAGGAGCCAGTTTAGGAAGCACTAGTTAAGTATCTACACCACACAGAGGTAGTAGTTCAACATTCAGGATGGTCGGACATGATTCCACCATCAGGTTACCAGAATTCAAAGGAGAAGCATCGGAGGACCTGAAAAAACACTTGTTTATTTGTGAGAAGATCTGGGAAGAAAAACAAATCACACACGAAGATACTAAACTTGCACAGCTAGCGATTACACTAAGGGATCACACACTATATTGGTATATGATTTTAGCTACAAACAATCCACCAAGGACAACCAGAACGATTGTGGATATCAAGAAATCGTTGAGAAATGAGTTTCAGAATCCAAGTTCATAGGATCGGTACATGAAAGAGATGATAGAAATTAGATAAAAACTAGGAGAATTTGTATGGGATATTGACCATATATTCAAGTGATTGAAAGGAAAGTTGAAATATCTCATGACAGATACGCAGCACAGGCACCTGTTCATCAATTGACTACTATCACACTTGAAATATCCACTGTGACAACATAAGTTTCAGACATAGGTAGAGGCTCTGCAGGCAACCTTGTAATTGGAAGAAACCCAGTATCAGAAGACGGATCCAACAATCGAAGAGTTGAAGGAGGATTTGAAGAAATTAACGTTCTAGCTAAACTAGAACAAAAGTAAGGACAAACGAGAAGCCATTTGGTGTACCACATGCAGGACAAAAGGAAACCATAAGAATGAATGTCCAACATTTGCGCAGTATATGACAGTAGGAATGCCAAATCCGTTACCAATAGGAGGACTATGGTGTGAAACATGTAAGAAACTGGGCCATGATCCATATCACTGCCCAATGATGCAGAAATGCCAAACAGTCCCAAAGAGTTCATATTGCAACTTTTTCAAGTGAGTGGGCCATGATGAAAAAGATTGTAGAACTATGGACTTGACGAGAGAGAGGACATCAGATGTATATAGGGTGCAGGCATAAATGATGATTGGGCAAGCCACACCTCAGTTTAACCAAGTACCAACCCCATACAATATTGCACAACAACCATATAATACTGTGCAACCACAGTACAACACAACACAACCTTAGTACAATACCGCGCAGTATAATCAGGCACCTCAGTATAACACATCGCGAGGAGATCGAGCTGGCTACAGAGGCGAAGAACGAGCAAGAGGAGGCTTTGGAAGAGGTAGAGGACCAGTGGTATGTCACAACTATAAAAAACCAGGACACTATGCAAGAGTTTCCACTTCCACCAACGACTTGTATGTATTGTCGCGCAACGGATCATGACACGGAAGAATGTCCTCCGTTACTAGGGAAAATCTAGGAAAAGAGGAATCATAAAAAAATAATGTAATTACTAATATTTATTAACCAGGTGACTTCATAGGTCTAAACCTTCGACATTTTTAACTCATGAGGTCCATCACCCAAAACACTTTGGAGTCCCGAAGCTTTGAACTCCTGAAGGCCTAGCTCCTTCTGGGTATGATCCAACAACCCAAATCTATCCTTGCAGCAAGATCAATGGTTGTTGTGGATTCTTCTATACTTCGCGGCTCCGCTTTCCTTCAACAAGGGATTTAAACTATGGTTTTCATAGGTTGTGGCCTTTGTCTACATTCTACAAGTGTTATACCTTCTAAGCTTGCAAATACTTCGAATGAAGTTTGGGTGCACTTCTTGCGCTTCTCCTAGAATTCATAACTTAGAGAGTTCTTAACCTCTACACAACTTGCATAGGCTTTGTGCAGCCTCACACTACCTCTCCTGAGCTTAACAATTTCTTTTTCTAGGAGACCCCCAAAAAATGGAAGTATAGACATGCATACATGAAACTGTGCCTATGGTCAACAAAATCACAGTTTATTTCCTTTAACTTGAGCCACTATGGAGGGTTCAAGCATTTACGTGTACAAATCATGTCCAAACCATATAGTTCCTTACTTGCTTAAATACATAATCAAGAAAAATAAAGAAAAACAGTCTAATCATCAAACAAGCATGCACATCCCTGAAACGTTCAAAGGATATCCAACCTTAATTTACAGTTACAATCCAATTTCACAGGGTATGAGAAAACTTATCTATTACAAGTGACAACCATCCAAATGATTGTGGGTGTTAGCCTCTACACCCAACCATAGGCTCAAAGGAATTCACTCTTAGCACTCTGGCCACTCCCGTGTGAAGCCATGATATCACTAGGGGAAACTCCTGCAATTTCTCAGATATTCTCTCTCTATCACAGCCTCTACGAGGTTTATTAGATGCTTCCTCAGAATCAAGCTCGTGGCCCTCATGTATGAGGAGTCCTCTTTCTCTTCTCTCATGTAACTAGAACAATTTAACCTCTTCTTTCTTCTATGAACTGGAGATTCTCACGCACTCTCCTCTTTCTCTCAGCATATCCAGGTTGCACACCCCCCTGTGGGCATGGTCTCTTCTTGTCTTCTTTCATGTGTATTCTTGCACACTTTTTCCCTTCCTAGGAAGGATTTTGGACCTGTCTCCTTCCTTCTATCAGAAGGAACTCAGGTCAATCTGGGCCTACAAGAAACTGCACTATGTGGTACTTCAGGCTGACAGTTTTCTGTCTCCTCAGCCAGACCCTCCATGCTTCCATTCATTGGGGTAGTTGATTGTTCAACCACCATTCCTTTTCTCATTAACTGATTTTTCCTTGGGATCATGATGGGGTTGATTATTTCAACAAAAATAATCTGGGTCATTTTGACATAATGAACCCTCTCTACAGTTTCCTCACTCTTTCCTCTAGTGATATCATGGCTAGTACTTCAAGGTTTAACCCCCACAGTCAATTATTGGAAATATGAAAAATAATAAATTTACATTTTTCACATGCCATAACATGCTAATCATAATTAATGATTAATTAAAAGATGGGGTAAATAAGGGTATTACAATCCCCTCCCCATTAAAAGGAACACCGCCCTTGGTGTTCTTTCTTAGTAACACATGTCATGCCTTTCTCATTCAACTGCTTTAGAAATATTGATCCTCTTTCTTGGTCAGCTCCTTTCCAGACCCTTGGCCTTCATCACCCACCTTCAATAATTTTGGACAAAAAGCATATTAATCACAATTTCATGTGAAAATGTCTTACTATTGTGCAAAACTCAAGAGGAAATATTTCATAATCTAGCACAATACTTATCTGTGTAGTTTGTGGATTTTCATCCATATGGTTGTCTTGTTATCTTATCTCAGTGTTTTTCATGGCATACCCATTGTGTGCATGATCCTAATCAATAGTTTATAAGAATTATCAAAGTCTCCTCTTCCATGCGGTCACTCACCCTCCAGGCCCAGGCTCATGCATCCCCTTCTCTACTATACAGTCCCTCAAGCGATCCATCTTTCCTTAACAAGGATTTCTCACACAGGAAGAGTTCTAAAGACTTCATTGAGCGTTACAGTCGAGGCGTCCCTCAGAATTTCTCTGTCGAGGCGTTCCTTTGTCTTGTGTTACCACAACACAACATATTCTAGGGAGATCATGGCTTACAACAGGGTTCTCATGTCTCAACAGTAGCCTCTTTCATGCTTTCCATATTTGACATCCTTTATCTGTCCTTCCTATACAGATATTTTTCATCTCACTTGTATCACAGGTATACATAAATTATGAGATATTATCATCAATTTCAAATTCATAATTTTCTTGCAAATCTGTCACCCACAGATTTCCAAATTCCACATTTATTTTAAGATTTGTTCTGCACAGGAACCGGATTTACACGTATGGGAATTTCCTTCCCAGAGTAGTTTGTATCAATAGGAAATTGGTATTCCTTATGGGATTACAACATTTCCATATTCAAGACCCTTTTCTTCCATTTCAACATTCCTCGACCAAACAAATTGTTAGTTTTCATGCACATTATATTTTCAAAATCATGCATACTAATAGTCCAAGTCATTTTCATCTATGAAAGGGTACAAAGAAAAAGGAAATATCATTATTTATGTATTCATGTTTTGAACATATCAAATTTTCCATTGCAACTTAAATATCAGTTGACTTTAATAAATGTGCCAATATTCATGGACACATTCATACTATGTGTACCCTTACATTGGGTTCAAGTTTTCCATACTTATGACAAGCACTTTTCCATGGTGTGTTGGAGCTCAACCAACGTCTTCACCATAGGTTTAATCATTCTCATTCACTCTTACAACAAGACTATGCTTCCTGCTACAAACTCATCACGATCCCAAATAAACACATATGAAACTAAAAGTTTCTCTTGAATGCACCCAAGGATTCTTCCTTCATTAGTAACTAGGGTGCCAACACTCATGGCCACCCAAAATTCTCTTTTCTTTAACACCTCTAAAATTCAAGTAGAGTATTACAAGGTCCTCCTTCCTTAATGGACATCTTCCCTCTTATGCAAACATGCATTTCCTCAATGCATTCCATGCAATGTGCTAACTATGAGCACCTTTATTCTCATTCTCCCTAGATTGGTCATTGTACCCATGGTACTCCTTACTCATGCATTTTCTTGTAAGGATTATAACTCATCCTTGATTGGCATAGAATTCCTCTCTCTATTATTCATATTCTTATTTTTTGAATCTTACCCTGCTTGGATAGCAATGACATACAATAGCCACTCAAAATTATTCGCATATCAGTAAGATAATGAAATCTTTTCAGAAGGGATTCTTACCAAATCCATTTATACCTTATGTCATACATGCATGGAAAGTTTTATACATGTTCTGGCTGTTATCACCCTTTTTTCTATTTTTTACCTCGTCAGTAGTGCTTCATGGGGCTCCAAAAGTCCCCTAAAAAATATTTCAACAACATCATTCTCACATTCATCCTCTTCTTTGAGGTTTTCTACTATTGGTAATTCTCTTTCCCAATAGTTTCAATTTCTTTCTACACATGAAATACATCACAATTATATTAGTCGCCACGTAAAATACAAATCCATGTATCATAACATTCCAATCAATAAAATTATTTCATATATGTCCTAACATATCTTTATGCACTTCATCACATTATCCTTAATGTTTTCATGAGTGCAACACAAACAATTCTCAATTGTTTTTATAATCATAAAATGATCATTACTATGGTGTCAAAACATTTATTTTCATCATCAAACCTGTTTCTCATCCCAGAGAAAACATAATTTACAACAAGAAAGGAGTTAAGGGCTCTTCCCTTCTTTTTTTCCAACTCCTTCTACACAGCTTGGGGTTTTTCAGTCCAGCTGAGTTACTCCAAGGCCTCACTACCCTTACCCATTCATGGCTTTAACCAAGTTTATACATGTTTGTTCATTTACCTTTTTACCAACTGTACTTGTATCCACAACTGCTCTTTTAAGGCTTACAAATCTATTAAGCAATTCATAGTTTTAAGGTGAGAGAAGTAGTCCTCCTTTTTTTTCTTCTTTGTTTTTTCAATTTAATCCTTATTGGGATCTCCATACTTTTTTCCTTGAGCGGCCTTGGTTAGGGTCAGCCTAACTTATTGGATACATCAACATGCTCCAATACCAAATGTTTTTTTCATAATGAATCATGAACCTGTGCATTATGCACATTACCATTCAATTATCAAAATGGTCATCATTCATTTGTTAGTATTCCACTCGTACATTTTTTTTTAGAATGTAATCCAAGATTCTTATATAAATAGGCTTGTAGCTCACTACTTTATTCTCAACAGTCATTAATCTTTTGATTTTGTTCTCATGACAGAGTCTTTACACAGTTCCTTCATAGGCAATTCCTTTGGCATGCAAGTTCCTTATTGCATATCCATCGCTATCTTTGATGGCCTCAAACTTGAGTTAGCTTCAATTGTTTACCAAATATTCCATAAGGAATATAAACATACATCTTTGTTATGCATCTAGCTTATTTATCCACACATATTCTTTGTTTTTTTAATTTACATCCATGATGTACTTAACCACATGCATAATCATAGGCCTATGTGTATCTATCATAGGTATATTTCACATATCACATACATATTTACTTTAAAATAATTCAACTCATGACTGTTCACAATCATTCTCATGCGATCCTCAAAGGAATAACCATGTTGCCTCTTATCATGACAATAGAGCATCCTTGCTCATTTACTCTTTCATCTATTTATACTAGCCTTTCCTAAGGGAATGGAGCACATTCCCCTCAAGCTATCATTCAAAACAAAACTTTCATGAAACTTCATAATAGAGTCAACCATGCATCCATGGTATTCATTCAATCTTGGCAAGTGCAATTCTTTCCTTACATTTCATTCATACATCATACATGAGAATCATTTGCACATTTAACATCATTCATTCATATCGATTTAGTCTTAATATCAGTCCTTATATCAAGAAACCTTACGATGCATTAAATCCATGCACTTAGGCATAAATAAACACAACTAAACATTCATCATCCAAGCTCATTGCTTTCCCCCTTTCCATGTAGTTCATACACATGGAAATATCATACTTCCAGATCCTTCTCCCAAGGATACTACTTTCATTCTCATAACAAGTCTTATAAAGACACTCAACACTGATATTCCCTCTTAGTTGAGAGCTTGCATTCATTCGCATGATATCCACATGGAAATTTTAACAGACATAGTCATAACTATGTCCCTCTTTCCATATGACAACAACCAACAACAAAGTATTCTTGCCTCTAGTATTATAAAATTATTCAACAGCCTAGAAATATCATCTGGGCAACTCCAACAGTGCCCAAGGCAAAAAGACAACTTATCAAGCTTCTCTTTCATGACTCAAACCATTTTTGGTTAACATAAGGTTTTATCAATGGAATCCTTTTTTAGATTCCCTCTGACCACTACTTGATCATATCAAGTCATACCTTATATGGATACCATCCACCTCTGGATATCAATTTGACCCATTGGTCACCTAGAAGTGCTCCAACACTTCCCTTACCACATTTTGGATCAATATTTGATTAACCATTTTACCTCATTTATAATGAATTTTAATGTCTAATAAAATTTGGACTATTTCCTTAAATCCCAAATACAATTTTCAAAGTATGTTACTTACTAAGAATTTTAATATAGAACTCTAGAGTATCTCTAGATCATAATTAGTCTTGGGTAGAAATTCCATCTCTTTCCTTTTAAAATTTTGTAGAGGTTCTAGTTGTTTTTCCTATTCTCATTAAAACAAAAGATAGGTTGTAAATGTAGATTAACCTTAACCATTACACCCGAAATTCTTCCTTTTGGCCAGTAACAATTAGGGATGGAGTTCACTCTCCTCCTCCCACAAGAATTTTTGAATATTAGTTTTCTATCCACCAAGCAAGGGAGGCTACTGTGATTGCTCGCTCAATCAATCCATATTTCTGCATCTCTGTTTATCATCTTGATTAGAAAAACATTGCCTAACAATTCCTGCACCCAAAAACAACTTTGTTTCTTAGTTTCCTTCAGATCCAGAGAGTTTCACATTCTCTCCCTTTTCAGAAAATGGTCACTAGACCCATTCCTCTTATTAGACATGCCCTTAATTTAATAGGGATACACACTTCCCTAGAACAACCATGATATTTTGAACTTGCTCATGTCATTTCACTTATACCATGAGGTTCATTCTCAATCCTCATGACTTCTTTTATTTTACAAAGATGTATTACCCCAATAGGAAGTTTTTCAGTTATAATAGGGCAAGTAGTTTGATCTCACATACTCCAATAAGGCCTCTAGACATGGAGGATTTTTCTCCCAATTCCAAATCCTTAATTTAATAAAAAATTTCAATTAATAAAGGCTTCATAAGCCCACTTTTTAGGCAATTCCTACCACCTATTCAGTCCATTTTCCTTCTGGGCTCAAGTACTCCTTAAAATAGGTTTATGCCATTTGAATCCAAGTTTTATTATTAATGCCCCTCAACATAATCCCACTTTTGTAGGAATGGCTATCATTTCTCCAAAATAAATGATAGGCTTCTTCTGCCATAGTCTAGCATGATTAAATGTCGTTAGGTAAAATCCCAACTGAATTTTAATCTGCATACTTCTCCTCAAGGAACTTATCCAGATAATTTTCATACGATAGTAATACTGTCAACATGCTCATCTTATCCTTGGTAAATTAGTCTTATGACTATTCTTCAGCCCATCTAGGCCTGTGTTTGAATCATGCTCTACTAGATAGGGTAGGGTAGGGTGGTCTCTCCCTTAAATTTTTCTAAGAAAGAAAAATAATCACTTGACTCTTTCGTGACCCCAAGTAGGCCAAGTGTTGTTTCTCGTTCTAATACCATTCTGACACACACTTGAACCCTAAAGTACATTTTTACGGGATGGGGTATAAAAATTTCACTTTTCTCAATCACCTCAAATCCATGTAGCTAGGGTCCCATTCTCTTCAGTTCGATAGGGGTTTTCCAATGACTATAAATTTTTCCAGATATGCATTTTGGATTGCAAGTTATGGCCTTTCAAATTTCCTTAAGAGTTCATTGATGAGAGTATCTCATAGCCAGTGGCAACCACGTGGTTCCTTTTCAACCGACACTCCACATCATCATAGTATACAAAGACTCTCCCAACCAAGAGTTGACATTTGTCTATATCATATATGTCTACTAGGTTAATTAATCATTAGCATAGTGAAATACCACTCCTTAATAAATATCCAAGGGCACTTAGGGTTATTAATATTAGTTAATGCCTAAGTCTCTGGACTTCGACAAAATTTTGTTGTTGGAAGCATGCCAAAGCGGAGAGAAAGGTTATTTTGGGAAGGAAGACATGCACGAGGAAAGCGACAGCTGGAAGGAAGAGTAACACGCGTGCATGCATGGAAGACCTAACGACGTTTGGGTTAGGGTTTTTGTAATACATTTTAATGGTTGATGAGCCAGAAACGTATAAATATAGATACCTAGGTCTCATAGAGGGGGAGAGAGGTGGATATAAAGGGTCTTGAGGAGGAGTCATGTTTTGATATCTAGTTGTACTATTTGGCTATACGACCTAATTTTGTAAGCTATTGAGATGGAGAGGGCCAGGAGGGTAGATCTGGAGGGTTAGATCATAGAATGAGGATCTTGGTGTGATCTAGCCCATCTCATAATAGATCTCGACCCAAATGAGGAGGAGTTGTAAAGCGCGTGACACTATAGTTTTGGAAATGCCATAATAAAAGAGCTTAAGAGCCAGATCTTTGTGGATGTAGCCCAGGAGGGGGTGAACCATAGTAAAACTTGTGTCATGTGATTGAATGCTTGTGTATCTCTTACTGGTTATGAATATATATTAGCATAATGAATGAATGAGTTGATTATATTACATACACAATCAAGAATGATAGTATATTGCTTTAATAAGTTAAATAGAACTCTCAATGCACACTTCTCAGATACCCACTCAATCCTGGACTGAAAACACCTAAGTATTGCAGTCGCCCATTAAGAATAGCTCGGGTGAGACTGTGCAATGCACTATGTGTGTTGCATTGTCTTCTAGTTTACCAGGAGGGCCAATAGTTTTAGAGGATTTGTTGGAACCCCACTAGACTTGAAACCTGGGTCAATCATGTTAAAGGTATAAACTCAGATAAATATAAATAGCCAACAAATGGTTCCGTTGTTGGTTGGAACTGTATAGGATTGAGTAGATGAGATCTGTTGAAAACCTGTTAAAAGAGGGTAAGATCTGTGGAAGGCGAATCAAAAGAATACTGAATCAAACAACAATAAGGTGAGAATGTGCCGCTAGAAGGGGATGTTGAGACCGTGGAATCCCACAAAAGCAGAGATCAAAAGCTGGTTGAAGAATAAGGAGCTAGAGTTTGCACATAAAGATAATAGAAACCCTAGAGTAACACCACACAAATACCTTGAGAAGTATGTGTTTACTGATATGCATGAAGTCTTTTTCTGTGATTTTACACACTTATTGTAGTAGTGGATATTGAGGTTGAAGGATAACCATGCAAAAAACTGGATCTGACAGTTAGAGTGGACCCCAGTTTAGTTTGAGCAGTTACATCAGGTGAATAACAAATTCACCCGCGCAGTAGATTTTTGGCTCGACAGTATTGTAGCATGCTTTATAATAGAATTTGCAGTAGATACCGTGAAGTCATACAGTGCAACGGAACACGAGTTTCTACGAGGGCCTCGAGGAAGGTATATTGAAGGTATACTTCATTTAAGATACTTCTCTATAACAAAGGTGTAATGACAATGGATTTAGACAACTAAACTTCCCTACGTGCATGGGGGAAGGGGTGAAGCACTGACAAAAAAAGGAGAAATGGAAGGAGAAGTGGATAAAGGAAAGAAGGAGGAACCCTTGGACCCAATCATGATGGAAAATGACCAGATCAAGAGGATCATGGTGACAACTGGAAAGAGGAACAATGGAGTACCATACCAATACAAGGTGAACACCAAGATGAGAACCGCAGCCGCAAGGGAAGGCTTGAAAAGTGACGAAGAGGAGGTAGAGGATCTCTAGGCTATGGAGAAAATTGAGGAAATACTACATGAAACATATGAGAGGAAGACGAGAGGTCCAAGAGTGGGAACAAAAGGAAAAAATCCTATCCATATTAATGTTAGTGTGGAACCGATCAACCCATGTACGACTAACACACCAAAAATAACACCACCATTTAGACAACCAAATTTTGGGAGAAGTAAGACAGTAGGAAGTACATCTACACAGGGAATAACAATAGGAGGAGCCAATTCGGGAAGCACTAGTTAAGTATCTACACCACATAGAGGTATTATTACAACATTCAAGACAACCAGACACGATCCCACCATCAGGTTACTAGAATTCAAAGGAGAAGAATCAGAGGACCCAAAAAAACATTTGTTTATTTGTGAGAAGATCTGGGAAGCAAAACAAATCACAAACGAAGATACAAAACTTGCACAACTAGATATTACAATAAGGGATCATGCACTAGATTGGTATATGATTTTAGCTACAAACAATCCACTAGGGACAACTGGAACAATTGTGGATATCAAGAAATTGTTGATAAATGATATTCAGAAGCCAAGTTCAGAGGATCAATACATGAACGAGATGATAGAAATTAGATACAAACCAGGAGAATCTATATGGGAGATTGACCATATATTCAAGCGATTGAAAGGAAAGTTGAAATATCTCATGACATGTATGCAACCCATGCACCTATTAATCTATTCAATACTATCACACTTGAAATATCCACTGCAACAACATAAGTTTTAGACACAGGTAGAGTCTCTGCAGGAAGCCCTGCAATTGGAAGAAAACCAGTATCAGAATACGGATCCAAAAATCAAAGAGTTGAAGGAGGATTTGAAGAATTTAACATTCCATCTAAACCAGAACAAAATTAAGGACAAACGAGAAGCCATTTGGTGTACCACATGCAGGACAAAAGGACACCATAAGAACGAATGTACAACATTTGCGTAGTATATGGCAGTAGGAATGTCGAATTCGTTACCAATAGGAGGACTATGGTGTGAAATATGTAAGAAACTGGGCCACGATCCATATCACTGCCCAATGATGCAGAAATACCAAACAGTGCCAAATATTTCATATTGCAACTTTTGCAAGTCAGTGGGCCATGATGATAAAGATTATAGAACTATGGACTTGATGAGAGAGAGGACATCAGATGCATATAGGGTGCAGGTAGAAATGATGATCGGGCAAGACACACCTCATTTTAACCAAGTACCAACCCCATACAATACTGCACAACAACCATGTAATACCGTGTAACCATAGTACAACACAATGCAACCTCAATAAAATACCACGCAGTACAATCAGGGACCTAAGTATAACACATTACGAGGAGATTGAGCTGGCTATAGAGGTAGAGGACAAGAAAGAGGAGGCTTTGGAAGAGGTAGAGGACCAGTGGTATGTCACAACTATCAAAAACCATGACACTATCCGAGAGAATGTCCACTTTCACTAGCAACTTGTATGTATTGTCGCGCATCCGATCATGACACGAAAGAATGTCCTACGTTACTAGGGAAAATCCAAGAAAAGAGGAATCATAACAACTTAATGTAATTAATAATATTTATTAACCAGGTGACTTCATAGCTCTGAACCTTCGATGGTTTTAACTCATGAGTTCCATCACCCAAAAGACTCTGGAGTCATGAAGCTTCGAACTCCCAAAGGCCTAGCTCCTTTTGGGTATGATCCAAAAACCCAAATATATCCTTGCAGCCATATCAATGGTTGTTGTGGCTTCTTCTATACTTCGCATCTCCGCTTCCCTTCAACAAGGGATTTAAACCATGGTTTTCATAGGTTGTGGCCTTTGTCTGCATTCTATGAGTGTTATACATTTTGAGCTTGCAAATGCTTTGAATGAAGTTTGGGCGCACTTCTTACGCTTCTCCTGGAATTCATAATTTAGAGAGTTCTTAACCTCTACACAACTTGCATAGGCTCTGTGCACCCTCTCACTACCTCTCCTGATCTTAACAATTCCTTTTTCCAGGACACCCAAAAAAATGGAAGTATAGACATGCATAAATGAAATTGTGCCTATGGTCAACAAAATCACAATTTATTTCCTTTAATTTGAGCCACTACAGAGGGCTCAAGCATTTACATGTACAAATCATATTCAAACCATATAGTTCCTTACTTGCTTAAATACACAATCAAGAAAAATAAATAAAAATAGTCTAATCATCAAACAAGAATGCACATCCCTAAAACGTTCAAAGGATATTCAACCTTAATTTAAAATTACAGTCCAATTTCATAGGGTATGAGGATACTTATCTACTGCAAGTGGCAGCCATCCAACTGATTGTGGGTGTTAGCCTCTCCACCCAACCGTAGGCTCAGAGGCATTCACTCTTAGCACTCTGGCCACCCCCGTGCCAAGCCACGATATCATTAGGAGAAACTCCTACAATTTCTCATACATTCTCTCTCTGTCACAACCTCTATGAGGTTTATCAGATGCTTCCTCGGAATCAATCTCGCGACCCTCATCTCTGAGGAGTCCTATTTCTGTTCTCTCATGTATGAGAACAATTTAATCTCTGCTTTCTTCTATGAACTAGAGATTCTCACGCACTCTCCTCTTTCTCTCAGCATATCCAAATCGCACACCCCCCTGTGGGAATGGTCTCTTCTTTTATGACTTCGTGTGTATTCTTGCACGCTTTTTTCCTTCCCAGGAAGGATTTTGGACTTGTCTTCTTCCTTCTGTCAGAAGGAACTCAGGTCAATCTGGGCCTATAGGAAACTGCACTCTGTGGTACTTCGGGCTGATAGTTTTCTGTCTCCTCAGCCAGACCCTCCATGTTTCCATTCATTTGGGTAGTTGATTGTTCAACAACCAATTCTTTTCTCATTAACTGAATTTTCCTTGGGATCATGATGAGGTTTATTATTTCAACAAAGAGAATTTGGGTCATTTTTACATAATGAACCCTCTCTATAGTTTCCTCACTCTTTCCTCTAGTGATATCATGGCTAGTACTTCAAGGCTTCACCCCCATAGTCATTTATTGGAAATATAAACAATAATACATTTACATTGTTCACATGTCATAGCATGGTAATCATAATTAATGATTAATTACAAGCTGGGTGAAACAGGGGTATTACATAATCCATATATTTGCAATGTGTTTGGATTTGCTACCAATGATTGTATCAATTCAGACACCCAATTAATATTTATTAATATATATATTAATCCTCTTCAAGGGCCTCATGACTCCAATGAATATCAATTTTGAAAACTTTTCCATCAAATAAGTAGATGCATATGTTTTTTTTTTCACCCGCAATTTTTTGAAAACATTTTTCTATATTTCGATCTTGGCCTCAACAAGATTATACTTTAGGGGTTTTATGTAGGACTTTCTCATATCCTTATCCAAACTTTGTTCATACCTACACCTCCATAATTATGAATGAAATATTTTTTTATATTCATTTAGTGCACAATAGATGATGGTTAATTTTTATACACCTTTCAAAATAGTTTGAATCCCATTATGTATAGCATTAGCAGATATTATGTTAGAATTATCATTGTAGTTACCCAACTTCCATCCATACTTGTATGAATACACATATTTCCTTTCTATTGATGTTACCAT
Source organism: Picea glauca (assembly GCA_000966675.3). NCBI lineage: Eukaryota > Viridiplantae > Streptophyta > Pinopsida > Pinales > Pinaceae > Picea > Picea glauca. The sequence continues at coordinate 144,856 of JZKD02S0642219.1, forward strand.
AAGATGTTTTTGTTATAAATTTGTTTGAAAATTGATTTGTTGTACAACACAATATTTAACATCAATATGTTTTTTTCACAAAAGTTGGAGAAACTATATTAATAAAAGTTGCGTGGAGGCACGCAAAAAAAGTACATAGGATTCACAAATTTCAGAACCGAAACTCCCAAAATTAAATACTAGACACCAGAGAAAGATTCAATTTGTGCCTCTGTAAACTTTAAACTATACTTTACTACAAAATAGTTCATTGTGTAAGCTCTGATAAAGATGCCTAGAGTGAGGGAAAAAAAACACTGCATTAGATTAAGAGGATTTATGAGGGTCTTGAACATTGAGGTTGCATCTATGAAATTCGAAGGAGGGTAATTTAAGTCTAGAATTTGTTGGATGATCCCTGGAGATGAGGCTCCTTTTGAGTTTTTTGGATGTCATTTTGGAGGGTATGTTGATGTTGGGGAAAAGCTAGAGTTATTCTATCTATGACCTTAGAGAAGCACATTCATCCTGCAACTGATGATGACATTTCCGCTATTGAATAGTGATTTTCATGATGGAAATAACTTGGGATGATAGACCACTAACGTGAATTTGAAGAGATTGAACAGTGGAGAGGAGATCATTTCGTTTTTCATCCATAATCTTCTTATTATTCCTTGAGTCGCTAGCATTACCCCTTTCCATTGACACAAAAACTGAGAGGTGCCTATGCATGTCAAGCTTAATTAAGACACAAGGAAGGAAGGGGTAATGCCCAAACAAGGAAGGAAATTTTGAATTAGGGGGGTGGGGGCTCAATACAATGCATAGAATGATAAATCCTTTTCCATAATGAAGACAATATTTACCATTCATTTCCAAGATGGAATGAGGATGAGCACAAAATTTTAATATCCTATCCTAAGGTGAGAGAAAAATGATGGGTGTGTAGAGTGAAGTCATCAAGTACGAGGGTGATGAAAATGTAGGATGGAAGAGGGAGTATAGGATCCACTGGGTGCAAAGGATGGTTCTAAGGAAGGATAGAATGATGGAGGAGTGAAAACCACATGGGAGTGAAGGGAGGTGATGGTAATCAAGAGGCCTGAGAACATGTGCAAGGAGAGGGAGAGTGTGTGGAGTTGTTGTGTGGAACATGATGGAGGTACAACATGGCATGGATTCAAGAGGGTGTGGGGATATGGGGGACCCACCCTAATTGAAAATTAAACAAAGGCATGGAGAAATCATGGGATATAGTGAGGGCATGCCCACCCATTGACTCTTAGGATCCTGAAATTCTCACTGATAGCTAATTTTCATGTTGATTCACATCCTTTTTGTTTTTCCTAAGAGTGTGGAGAGGTTCAACACTTATGAAGGATTGCATATCTAAGTGAATACACTAGAATATATCCCTAATGCAACCATTATAGGGGAGGGTTCTCATCTTGGCTTGATTAATAGTGGATTTGAATCACCGATAAGAGTGATGGATTGAATACCTTGTTCCTTAGCCAACTGCAGTCCCTAGTAGAGATAGTATGCCTTCGCCTGATTGTTGGTGGTGTGTCCCATGTTCCAGGAGTAAATGAGATCCTTTTATCCTCTAGGGCCAAAGATAACCCTATCTTCTCCTACCACCTTGAATATTTAGCATCAATCTCAATTAGTTTAGCTTTTGCAATTGCTTCTTGAATTGAATAAAAAATTCAACTTCATTCACAACTGTCAACTTTCCAAACAATTCCTATGGAATTCACATCACATTAATTTGCAAGTCTAGGTAACCATTATCTATCTCAAAAACCTTTAAGAACTAGTAGTGATATGTAACATCACAATTATATTCTAATGAGACTTGAAGCATGGGTACATGTGTATAGGATTATCCTAGTTGTGACATTGTATCACCTACATGAAAATGTATGTTATGATTAGATTTTTACAAATATAAAATGATAAATATACAATTTTACAAGACCAATGTAATACAACAAATTACATGGAAGACTCTGAAGACAAAATGTGTGAAAATAACCAAGCATATAATTAGGGTGTGAAATGTGTACAATTGAAAGGAAACTAACTAATTGTTGGAAATGAAATGGAAATTGTTGAAAACTAAGGCAAGACACAACACTTAAATCAAGGTTTAGATCATGTTTCAGGGGTTTCTTGGGTCACATATGAGATGACTAGCGACATGTCGCTTGACACAATTTCACAACAGGAGACACCCTAAAAAACTTTCTAGATTTGTGGAGTTTCAAAGAGATGAGCGAGGAATGAGTTGGTTCTTCATGACACAAGCCTTGGAAATAACAAAATTCGAGCCTCCAATTGTTTCTAGAATATCTAGAAGCTCTCCCAAGCCTCTTCCAAGAATATATATAAAGAAGGAAAATCTTGAACATGAGAAGGAATAATCATTTACAAATATATGCTGCCAAAATTTAGAGGTGCTTCTCCATCTACATTAGTTACAATCAGGTTGCATAGATTGGTTGAAGAGATGAGGAGGAGTAAGGAGAAATATGAGTGCATATACACTAAGAGGTGACTACATTGATGTACTTTTTTCATTTGAATTAATAGATCATTGGTTTTCCTCTATGAATGTGTGTATTTCATGCATGAATGTTCAAATCTGATTTATTCTTTCATGGATTAGGTTAGATCCAATCTAGGAATAGGATTCTAATGCTAATAAGAAGAGTAGGAAGCCATTGTTTTGTCACTTGTGTGAAAAAATTAGGTTTAAGGAGCTTGGAGCTAGATCTCTGGGACTACACCACCTAAAGATATGCAAGGAAAACCTTCAAAAAAAAGGTATGCCATTCCATCAAACATTGGTATAAATATGAATATGATTGCTTATTTCTAAGGAAATCCATAGAATTTTATTCCACTATCTATCTAGAATTAGTATGCAAATCCTAGGGATATATTTCCAATCCTTTGGTGATATTTTATCCGTAACAGAACTAGTGACTCCACCGGGGAGAATCTTTGATTCTTCTCTAGTTTAGAATTCCTTTCCTATTATCCTCTATTTTCTATTTTGATTTGTTTTTTTTTCTCCCTGGTATTCTCTTAGATATTAGATCTCTTAGATCTGACATATTTGAGCCATATCTTTCTCTTATTTCAAAAAATTTGCAAGGTATCGCTTGTTGAACTACAAATGTCAAGCAACTAGTCACTTGTTGCAAGTCAAATGTCAAGCAACTAGTCACTTGTTGCAAGTCATATGTTAGGGACCTCATCAGGCACGGTCTCTACGATCAAACAGTAGCACACAAAGATACATCTAAGCGATCTCGTAATCTCTATGACAATCAACTAGTAGCACACAACTACTATAATGTCATCCAATAGATCACAACTGCTGCCAAGTAGTACACAACTATTGTCTAGTGACACACAGTAAATGCCAGTGGAACACATCCAATGTAGTAGCACACAAATACTATCTGGAGTCACATAGCCTCTACTGGTGGAACACATCCACCAAAGTAGCACACAACTATTTTCTGAAGTCACACAGCCTCCACTAGTGGAACACATCCACCAAAGTAGCTCACAACTACTATTCAGAGTCACACAACCTTCGCTAGTGGAACACATCCACCGAAGTAGCACACATATATTATCCAGAGTCACACATCCTCTGCCATAGTATTACGACTACATGTGTGATGTTTATTCTCTTAATAGATCCAATAGTGCATTACCCCCTCAGTCACCTCACATGACTAATCAAGAGAACCCTTGGCTAGAGGGGTCAGTTGGCATGAGAAGAAACAACACACCTCTCTCTCAACAAGGGTCAACATTTAGAAACACTCCAAGGTTGTCCCTGAAGTACTCATATTTCACTCTTGATAAGGACTTAGTGAGAATGTCTGCTATCTACTCGTCCATGGATATGTATTGGAGCTCCACAACTCCTCTCTGCATCATGTCCCATATTTAATGATATTTTATCACTATATGCTTAGACCTTTTATGGAATGCAGGGTTCTCGATAAGATTCATGCAACTTTTATTGTCACGTTATATCAAAGTTGGCTCCAATTCTAGATCAAATATCCCAGCTAGCAACTTCCAGAGCCACACTGCTTCACGGCTTGCCACACTTTCTACGATATACTCTGCTTATGATGTACTGAGTGTTATTGATGCATGCTTCTTTCTCAACCATGAGATCATGTCTGATCCCAGACTGAAGTAGCATCCAAAAGTATTCTTCCGATCCACTGCACTCCTTATCCAGTCAAAATCTGTATATCCTTGCAACTTCACATATCCACCTAAGACATATCTCAATCTACATCCAACTGTACCATGAAGGTACCTCAACATATTCTTTGGAAAGTACATCAAGGATCCAATCAATTTTCTATACATCGTGGGATTCACCAAATCTAAATATTTTTCACTCAAGAGATTCATATTTATCGTCATGGGTGTGGTCATGGACTTGCAGTCCATCATCCCAAATTTATTTAGGATCTCAATAATATATTTTCCTTGGCTAAGAAAAATCTCATCTAATTTCTTCCATACTTCCAATCCAAAAAAGTAATGTATCAGACCTAGATCCTTCATCTCGAACTTTGAAGCGAGCTCCCTCTTACACCTATCAATGACATTCTTGTTCCCTGTTAAAAACAAGTCATCTACATATAGAACCAAGATCAATGGGAATACATCCTCAACCTTATAGTAAAGGTTAGGATCTACCTCACTCTTGGTAAATCCCAAGATCGTCAAATATCCATCTATCCTGGAATACCATGCCCTGGGTGTTTTCCTTAGTCCGTACAAGGCCTTCTTCAATCTACACACATGGGACTCCTTCCCATGAACCACAAAGCCTTTTGGTTGTTCTATGTACACTTATTCCTCTATTACACCATTCAAGAAAGTAGTATTGACATCCATCTGGTGTAATTTCCATCCCATTGTGGAAGCAATAGCAATGATTGATCTAATGGAAGTGTATTTTGCTACAGGAGAAACAATTTTGTCATAGTCTTCTCCCTCTTACTAGGAGAATCTTCTAGCCATAAATCTTGCTTCATGCTTTTGTTTATAGCATGCTTTATCTTGTAGATCAAATTGGAAGTCACTATTGACTTCCCTTCTGGTCTCAAAACCACCTCCCACGCATCATTCTTCATGATGGACTGATACTCCTCCATCATTGCATCCTTCCATTCCTACTTATCAACATCTTATTCAATGGTGGAAGGATTTGAACCAATGATGTTTATCATTAGCGCAACATAGATGGAAAACATATGTGGTTTATGGAACTGAGGAAAAATATATACCCCATTCCTTCTGATTGGCTGCCTCCTCTGTCACTGCAGCAAGGTCTATCGAGACAAGGGAACCCTCCCAGGAGATCTTGTTGGACAACTGAGAGGGGGGGGGGTGAATTAGTGGTTACCGAGCTTAAACACTTATGCTTCTTTTAAAACTCTTTGCATAAACATTGAATGATGATCACAATAATGCAGGGAAAGAAACACTGGCACATGCAGCATCAGTCACATATATGAGAAACACAAAGACACATATTTTACGAGGAAACCCATACAGGGTAAAAACCTATTTTTCTTTACATTCTTTACATTATCATACATATGAGCACCAACTCATAATGAGGCTACAACCTCTGTTTTGCAAGCTGCAACTTGCCGAGAGCACCAACTCTCTATTTTATCTAGCACCCACTAGAAGGAAGCACCAACTCCCTGGTTTCTCTAGCACCAACTCCCTGGTTTCTCTAGCACCAACTAGAAGGAAGCACCAACTCCCTGAGTTTTTCCAGCACCAACTGGATGGAAGCACCAACTTCCAATCATACAGGAACCAACCTGTATAATAGAGAACAAGAGTTCTCCCTTGCACCACCCTTCCACCTTGGTTTCTCTGGCTGCAACCAGATGGAAGCTACAACTCCCTGTGTTCAAGCACCCACTTGAACCTATGAGGACAACAGTCCTCCCTAGCTCCTCCCAACCACCCTGAAAGATAAATCTTTGCTACTGAAACTTATTATAGTGATATGATGTTTAACAGTGGCTTACCAGACTCATCACTGTTCTTCTACATTTCATTGCTCTGTCTGCCTCATTGCCTTTCTACACACATGACTTGCGTTGTCTGTTCTTCTGCTTTTTATGCTCTGTGCACCATGTCAATTCACTGCACAGTTCCTCTTCTGTGCATTTCTACTTCTGTTCTCTACCTCCTTGCTCACACTTCCATCCTGCTACATAGAGACCACAACAACTCCAATAGCAACATCAACATCAAAACTTCTCTTCTCTGTGCCGTGTATATATAGCTTTTGTGCATCTTGTGCATGCAATATTCGCCATTCCTATGCATGCTCATACCGCGCCAATATCCTCCACATCTCAAGTGCTCTGCGTGATCATCATCGTAACTCTTCAGCTTCTCTGGCCATTTTCCCACACGTTCAACATCACTGGATGTTATGTTGAGATTCCTCAGCCTCTCTGGCAGTTGAGACTCTTCGTCTTCTCTGTGATAGTCGAGCTCACCTTCTTTGTTTTAGGTACAGGCTTCCACACTCGTCCATCTGTCAATCCCTTCTAAGAGTAGTCTTCCTTCACTTGGACGAATCTTGGAGACTCTTCTTCTCCTCTGGCGATCACACAAGGGTCTCTTCGAATTCTCTAGCAGACGCCATCAATGGTTTCTGGCAGTTTCACTATGTCGTGCATCAGTAGCCCTCCGATCAACACTTGATATGATGGTTCAGATTACATTGTGATTTCACATATCGCGATATCGGGATTCCTGATGTTAATAATCTTTGACATGTCCAACTCTCGATCCATGAAACTCCGAAAAGGACTGGAATCAACAGTTCAGATTCAACCTTAATCTGACGGCTCAGATTACATCGCGATATTGGGATTCCTTATGTCAATAATCTTTGACATGTCTAACTCTCGATCCCCGAAACTACGACAAGGACTAGAATCAACGGTCCAGATTCAACCTTAATCTAACGGCTCAGATTACATCGTGATTTCACATATCATGATATCAGGATTTCTGATGCATTGTTTCTTTGACATTTCCAACACGCGATCCTCGAAACTCCTAAGTGGTGTCCATCTACTGATGTCACACGTGGATTGACACGTTTTGAATACTGCCACGTGTTACTCTAATTCGGGACTTATATGTGCCTGAAATGTTGAATCAGTCTGACACTTGTCATTACCTGGTTGTGTCGCGTGTTCCTAGCTGACGTGAGTCGGATCGATGGTCTAGATGTGATCTTGATTTGACGGCTTAGATTACGTCGCGATTTTTCATATCGCGAAATTGGGATTCCTGTTGCATTGTTTCTTTGACATTTCCAACATGCGATCCTCAAAACTCTGAAGTGGTGTCCATTTGCTGACGTCACACATGGATTGACACGTGTTGAATACTGCCACATGTCACCCTGATTCGTGACTTACATGTGCTTGGCATGTTGAATCAGTCTGACACTTGTCATTACCTAGTTATGCCACGTGTTCCTAGCTGACGTGGTTTGCTGATGTGAGTTGGATCGATGGTTCAGATGTGATCTTGATTTGATGGCTCAGATTACGTCACGATTTTGCATATCGCGATATCGGGATTTCTGTGGATGATATTACTTGTCATATCCAACTCTCGATCCCCGAAAATCCGACAGGGAGTCGCGTCAATGGTCCACATAACCCCCTGAGATGGACGGTCCTCCTGCTTTCGGGATTTGTGAGCCCTCTACTCCTTGCACTTTTAAAGATCGTGCAGGTTTTCCTCGATCCAACGGTGGTTTGACCTTGTGCTCAGATCTGACGCCTGAGATCTATCCTCCTCTTCAGTGTGCTCTTCTTGTCTTTATTCAAATATAACGGCCCTCATGCTGTCGAGATTTGCGAGCCCTCTACTCCTTTCACTTTAAAGAATGTGTAGGTTCTCCTCGATCCAACGGTGGTCGGACCCTGCACTCGGATCTAACGCCCGAGATCTATCCTCCATATCTGCGCGCTCCTCTTGTCTACATTGAGATCTGACGATCATCGGGAATTTGGGATGGGATCCAACGATCACCGAAACTTCTCCTCCAAGATTACACATCCTTCTTACTTGGAAGAATTTCTAAGTTTCAAAGGCCTCGACCTTTGATCTACCTATGATCCTAAGTACGCTATCTCCCTTGAGCTTTAGTCATGAGTTAACCTCATCCCTGGTGCACATCTACGCACTGCATTCGACTCTGCGCTAATTCCTCCCGAGCTTACGCTGTTCCTGTTTTTCCATCAATGCACACTCTGATCCTGCCATCTTCACTGTTGTACTTGCCATCAATGACAAGCATACGTTACCTGTTAAACATACCAAACATCCTCTGAACTATCTCATTTGATCTTATCGTGGTTTCTCTGTAGCTTCTTCCCAAAATACTTTTGGTGCCCGTCTGTTACATTCTTCCTGTATTCATGCCATCTTCATTGCTGTAATTTCCATCAATGACAAGCATATGCTACCTGTTAAACATTTCCAACAGATCTCACATCTCCTAGAAGCCTCTAAAGCTACGATCTAGCCTCCTCAAGTCCCGGAAGATGTCTCTCTCTCCCTATGAATCTATATGATCTCCAGAACCACCTGCTTCCACTGCATCTGTTGAATTCTTCTGAATTCTCATTTCCTATGGACTATACTACGAGGTTTCTCCTCCCTACTGAATCCTAGGGGTTGAATCCCTTTGAAATATAGCTACTTCTGATATGGTACTTGGTGGGGTTTCCTGCCTCACCACTGGTAGAGTCATCTACTTCTCCTCATATTATGTCTTATCAATACCATGTATCTATATCTCCTTTGCATTATGCAAGATATCACGAGCACATGCTGGTTTTACTGCATTGTTTCTAGGTAGGCCCTTCTAGCACTACTGAATATTCCTGATGATATGAAGAGTGGTAAAATTAATTGTACGGTCATATTTGGAGCCTTATTCTCCTCACAGTCAATTTCCATAAGGGATACTCTTCTTTGTCTTCTTCTTCACATGGGTGTGCACATTCCTATACACACTTATATGTCTCATCTATATATTGTCTAAATCATTTCCTCCTCCAACCTTCATCATATCTCCTTCTCAGAGCTATCACCTGTGACTTGCCCAAAACAAGAGGCAAGAACAACATTTCCATGGTAACCTCCATGGAATGGTTAGTAATCAAGAACATCTCCTAGAGGAGATAAATTTCATCTTGCAGACATGTATATCATAAATAATGAAAAATGAGCATTTTAATGGTAATCATATCGACAATATTCAGGTGTACCTAAACATTTGATAGCAATAGTAAATAATAAACCCGTGCAGTTTGTTATCCTAGGTAAAGTACTTACTTAATAAACAACAATATAAAAATATCAAACCTAATATGCAAACCTGGAGTCTGGCGTTGTTGTCCTTCTTGAATTTCCTTCTATCATTCATATGCATGGAAGCACCATTGTCTAAAAGACAAATTATTCATCCTTTGATGCCTTTGAGTTCTCTTCTGCATCTGCTGCATGAGCATGGGGTTTCTTCTTCTCCTTTTCATTTCTATTTGGACATTGAAAGACATAATGTACGAGCTTCTGGCAAATGTAGCATCTGATGTTTGACACATCCTTCTTGTCACGAGGTCTCTTAGACTTCTTCATGCTTCCTTCTTCCCTTTTCTTTCTCTTCTTTACTTGGGAAACAAGTGCTTGATTTTCATCCTCATTAGTCTTTATTGTCTTGGATATCATCCTGGATTCATCTTGAGTGCAATCTAACCATAACTTGTCAAACTTGGAAAATATCTTTCTTGTGCAAATTATTTGGACAACTGGAACGATTATAGTCTAACCATAACTTGTCAAACTTTGGAAAATATCCTCTATTTATAGTCTTCATGGCCACTAGATTGGGCCGAATTCTTCTTTGGACATGTGTTTTTTCATTATTACTTTATTCTTCTGGGCCAACTTCTTCTCTGGACATGTGTTTTTTCATTATTACTTTATTCTTCTGGATCGAATTCTCTTCTAGGGTATTTCAATATATGTCCAATGGATCTCTTGCTTCCAAAACATTCTCTGCATCTAAGAAAGGTCATCTAGGAGGAAAAGATCCTCTTGCAGCTACCAAAACATCAACACTCCCTCTTAGCTAAGGAGGCATCTTTCATGATGTCTTCATCTAGTAGTCCACTGACTACTCTGCAATCTGCTAGCAAGCACACAGCTGCTACAATGCCTTCGATAGATCGAATCATCAGGCATGGTCTCTACGATCAAATGGTAGCACACAAAGCTACATCCAAGCGATCTCATAATTTCTATGACAATCAACTAGTAGCACACAACTACTATAATGTCATCCAATAGATCACAACTGTTGCCAAGTAGTACACAACTATTGTCCATTGACACACAGTAAATTCTAGTTGAACACATCCAATGTAGTAGCACACAAATACTATCTGGAGTCACATAGCCTCTGCTAATGGAACACATCCACCAAATTAGCACACACCTATTTTCTGGAGTCACACAACCTCCACTAGTGGAACACATCCACCAAAATAGCTCACAACTACTATCCAGAGTCACACAACCTTCGCTAGTGGAACACATTCACCGAAGTAGCACACATATATTATCCAGAGTCACACATCCTCTGCCATAGTATTACGACTACGTGTGTGATGTTTATTCTCTTAATAGATCCAATAGTGCATTACCCCCTCAGTCACCTCACATGACTAATCGAGAGAGCCCTTGGCTAGAGGGGTCAGCTGGCATGAGAAGAAACAACACACCTCCCTCTCAACAAGGGTGGACATTAAAAAACACTCCAAGGTTGTCCCTGAAGTACTCATATTTCACTCTTGATAAGGACTTGGTGAGAATGTCTGATATCTTCTCATCCATGGATATATATTGGAGCTCCACAGCTCCTCTCTGCATCATGTCCCATATTTAATGATATTTGATCACTATATGCTTAGAAATTTCATGGAATACAAGGTTCTTGATAAGATTCATGCAACTTTTATTGTCACGTTATATCAAAGTTGGCTCCAATTCTAGATCAAATATCCCAGCTAGCAACTTCCAGAGCCACACTGCTTCACGACTTGCCACACTTTCTACGATATACTCTGCTTATGATGTACTAAGTGTTATTGATGCCTACTTCTTTCTCAACCATGAGATCATGTTTGATCCCAGACTGAAGTAGCATCCAAAAGTATTCTTCCGATCCACTAGACTCCCTATCCAGTCAAAATCTGTATATCCCTGCAACTTCACATCTCCACCCGAGACATATCTCAATCTATATCCAACCATACCATGAAGGTACCTCAACATATTCTTTGGAAAGTACATCAAGGATCCAATCAATTTTCTATACATCGTGGGATTCACCAAATATAAATATTTTTCACTCAATAGATTCATATTTATCGTCATGGGTGTGGTCATGGACTTGCAGTCCATCATCCCAAATTTCTTTAGGATATCAATAATATATTTTCCTTGGCTAAGAAAAATCTCATCTAATCTCTTCCATACTTCCAATCCCAAAAAGTAATGTATCATACCTAGATCCTTCATCTCGAACTTTGAAGCGAGCTCCCTCTTACACCTATCAATGATATTCTCGTTCCCTGTTAAAAACAAGTCATCTACATATAGAACCAAGATAAATGGGAATGCATACTCAACCTTATATTAAAGGTTAGGATCTACCTCACTCTTGGTAAATCCCAATATCATCAAATATCCATCTATCTTGGCATACCACGCCCTGGGTGTTTTCCTTAGTCTGTACAAGGCCTTCTTCAATCTGCACACATGGGACTCCTTCCCATGAACCACAAAGCGTTTTGGTTGTTCTATGTACACTTCTTCCTCTATTACACCATTCAAGAAAGTAGTATTGACATCCATCTGGTGTAATTTACATCCCATTGTGGAAGCAATAGCAATGATTGATCTAATGGAAGTGTATTTTGCTACAGGAGAAACAATTTCATCATAGTCTTCTCCCTTTTACTAGGAGAATCTTCTAGCCATAAATCTTGCTTCACGCTTCTGTCTATATCATGCTTGATCTTGTAGATCAAATTGGAAGTCACTACTGACTTCCCTTCTGGTCTCAGAACCACCTCCCACACATCATTCTCCATGATGCACTTATACTCCTCCATCATGGCATCCTTCCATTCCTACTTATCAACATCTTCTTCAATGGTGGAAGGATTTGAATCAATGATGTTTATCATTAGCGCAACATAGATGGAAAACATGTGTGGTTTCTAGAACTAAGGAAAAATATATACCCCATTCCTTATGATTGGTTGCCTCCTCTGTCACTGCAGCAAGATCTATCGAGACAAGGGAACCCTCCCAAGAGATATCACATCTCCTAGAAGCCTCCAAAGCTACGATCTAGGCTCCTCAAGTCCTGGAAGACGTCTCTCTCTCCCTATCAATCTATATGATCTCCAGAGCCACCTACTTCTGCTGCATCTGTTGAATTCTTCTGAATTCTCATTTCCTATGGACTGTACTGGGAGGTTTCTCCTCCCTACTGGATCCTAGGGGTTGTATCCCTTTGAAATATAGCTACTTATGAGTTGGTATTTGGTGGGTTTTCCTACCTCACCACTGGTAGAGTCATCTACTTCTCCTCATATTATGTCTTATCAATACCATGTATTTATATCTCTCTTGCATTATGCAAGATATCACGAGCACATGCTGGTTTTACTGCATCGTTTCTAGGTAGGCCCTTCTCGCACTACTGAATATTCCTGATGATATGAAGAGTGGTCAAATTAATTGTACAGTCATATTTGGAGCCTTCTTCTCCTCACAATCAATTTCCATAAGGGATACTCTTATTTGTCTTTTTCTTCACATGGGTGTGCACATTCCTGTACACACTTATATGTCTTGTCTAGATATTTTCTAAATCATTTCCTCCTCCAACCTTCATCATATTTCCTTCTCAAAGCTATCACCTGTGACCTGCCCAAAACAAGAGGCAAGAACAACATTTCCATGGTAACCTCTATGGAATGGTTAGTAATCAAGAACATCTCCTAGAGGAGATAAAAATCATCTTGCAGACATGTATATCATAAATAATGAAAAATGAGCATTTTAATGGTAATCGTATCAACAATATTCAGGTGTACCTGAACATTTGATAGAAATAGTAAATAATAAACCCATGAAGATTGTTATCCTAGGTACAATACTTACTTAAGCAACAAAAATATAAAAATATCAAACCTAATATGCAAACCTGGAGTCTGGCATTGTTGTCCTTCTTGAGTTTCCTTCTATCATTCATATGCATGGAAGCACCATTGTCTAAAAGACAAATTATTCATCCTTTGATGCCTTTGAGTTCTCTTCTACATCTGCTACATGAGCATGGGGTTTCTTCTTCTCCTTTTCATTTCTATCTGGACATTGAAAGGCATAATGTATGAGCTTCTGGAAACTATAGCATCTGATATTTGACACATCCTTCTTGTGATGAGGTCTCTTAGACTTCTTCAGGATTCCTTCTTCCCTTTTCTTTCTCTTCTTTACTTGGGAAACAAGTGCTTGATTTTCATCCTCATTAGTCTTTATTGTCTTGGATATCATCCTAGATTTATCTTGAGTGCAATCTAACCATAACTTGTCAAACTTGGAAAATATCCTTCTTGCGCAAATTATTTGGAAAAATGGGTCCCATGAGGGAGGGAATCCATTGAGTGTGGTGGTCACAAGTTCAACATATTCTACTGGATCTCCAATAGCTACTAATTGATCCTTTATTTGTGAGATCTTCATAAAATAGTTGACCATTGTTTCTGACTTGTTCATTGTCACATTTCTGAGTTGATGCCTCAAAGTAAGCTTTTGATTGGTATTCTTACTTTCATAAAGTCTAGTTAGGGCATCAAAAATATCCTTCGGTGTCTTCAGTTCTTATACTTTGGGTATCAGGTGATCCTTAATTGAATTTGTCAAGATCCTCTTGGCCTTGACCTCATTCTTCTTGAACTTCTCTTTTGCTTCTTCATCTTCAAGTTCTGGTATATCTTTCATTGCATGATCCAATAGATCATTCTCTTCTAGAATGAGGGGGAATTTTTGCTTCCAAGACCTGAAGTTATCTTCTCCATCCAACCTATCTTCTACTCTCATGTTGGTAGACATTCTGCTAATAGAAACCCTAGCTTGAGAAATTTCCAAAAGATTCAAATCTCTTCAATCTGCAAATTGAGTGTTGCAAGGGGTGCGCTAGGGTAGGGTACACTTCTCTATGTAAAGAATAGACCCAACTCCTTTGGGATTAGTGCTCAACAAGATTGATAGGGTTACCACACTGTGGTAGCGTGGAGTGGGCAACCATTTTATTTAACTTAGTTAACATTAACAATTATACCATACCAAAAAAATAAACAGTAGACAAAGTACACAAGATATTTATCATGGGAAAACCCCAAATGAGGGAAGAACCTAACAACCCTTCTTAGATAGATTTCATTCACAAAGAAAGTCCAATCAGATAAACCCTAGAACAGGTGCTAGCTCAACCATAAATACCACCCTAGCTGCAACAAAAACACCATAAAAAGGTAGCACACCTCCTCAAGTAGTAACGCACAAGTGAGACAAGAATAAACTATGCATTTGCAGCTACTGTGTCACCTCCTCTAAACTTGCACCTTGCTTCTGTGTAGCCGGGAGAGTTTATGTGAGTGAAAAAATGAACCAAGATGTCCTCTACTTATAGTATTCCTGGCCACTAGACTGGGCCAAATTATTCTCTAGACAAGTGTCTTTTCATTATTACTTTATTCTTCTGGGCCAACTTCTCTTCTAAGGTATTTCAATATCTGTCTAATGGATCTCTTGCTTCTGGAATATTCTTTGCATCTAAGAAAGGTAATATAGGAGGGGAATATTCTCTTGCATATACAAAACCATCAATAGGAAACATAATAGAAAAGGAACAAACAAGATCTATTTATGTGCAACCTTTCCTCCTGCATTCGGCTTGCGAAATTACTACACATTTTTTCGTGTTAAGAATTTGGGCATTTTGACATTGTAGTATTATTTAGATCAGAGTATAACTCTGTAGAAGTGAAAAAAAAAAGAGAGGAAAAAAATATGGGGCTTGCCAACACTAGTATTTGAGACCTATCTCATTATATTCACCTTTTCTCCCGCATCATTGTGATGCCTATCATTTTTAAACTTTTTTTACCTTTCTGCACCCTTATTTAAGACCTATCTCATTGGATTCCCCTTTTCTCCCTGATCATTTTCATACTTATCATTTAAGCCTTTTCTTTTACCTATATGCACCCTTGAGGCCTATCTAACTGGATTCTCCCCTTTTTTCCCAGATCATTGTGATACCTCTCATTTTTAACTTTTTTACCCCGTGGACCCATATTGTTTCCAACACCCTTATTTCTCACTTATCCCATTGATCTTGTCTCGTTTCCCTGATCATCATGGTACATATCACTTATTTTCTTTCTTGTATGTAGACCCACACCTCATCCCCTCATTCTCCCACCCTCCAAGAAGAAACCAATAAGAAATTGAGTACTGACCATACTTCCCTTTAGGCCCAAGTAAAGAATAGGGACATTCTGACCATTCATGTAAAAATGGATGACATCCAAGCGCAACTTGGTAGCCAAATTGTTGAAGTCCATTCCACTCTCAACTAATTCATGAACAAATTCCATGGTCCTTCCACCTCTGACCCACCTCTCTATATTGAAGGTGTTGACTCTAACCAACCTCTACACTCTCATTCCAACTCCCTACCTCATTACCCTATCTCCCCAAAGTCAAGGTTAACAAATTTGATGGATCAAATCCACAATATTGGGTTACTCAGATGGAACACTATTTCTCCCTACATGGTATCATTGATGAGGTAACCAAGCTTCATTATGGAATTCCCTATTTGGATCCGGAAATATGGGAATGGTGGAAATGACATCGTAATGCACACCGAGGGTATGTTTCTTGGTCACAGTTTGTTGCAAAGCTGTATGAAAACTTTGACATAGACACCCACCATTTAGGAAGTTTGACCAAGTTGAAACAGTCTGGAATAGTGGAAGATTTTACTGCTACCTTTAATCACTTGGATTTAAAAACAGAGGGCATGACATATGATTTCTTCAGGGAATGCTTTATTAATGGCCTGAAGGATGAAATTTTCACCCAGGTATTCATGGCTCTTCCTCAGACTTTGTTAGAAGCCACTAAGCCTGCCAAGGAGTCACAACAGGTCATCTTGGACA
Organism: Picea glauca; assembly: GCA_000966675.3. Classification (NCBI taxonomy): domain Eukaryota; kingdom Viridiplantae; phylum Streptophyta; class Pinopsida; order Pinales; family Pinaceae; genus Picea; species Picea glauca. The sequence continues at coordinate 161,259 of JZKD02S0642219.1, forward strand.
AGATAAAAAAACCCATTTTTGTCCCCCTCCCTAAGCCCAACACCCCTGCCCCTCAGGACACTCCTCTCTTGAATGTCCACAAGTTAACATGGGTAGAAATGGATGAATGCCAACTCAAGGGCATTTGCTATAATTGTGATGATAAATACTTTCCAAGGCACAAGTGTAAAGAACATAAACTTTTTATGGAAATTTCTGAAGATGTTTTTGATGAATATGTTGAGGTTTCACCTAAATCAATGCTACCCTTAAACGATGATATTATGCCACCCTCTGATCCTCATGAAGCTGAACCATTTATTTTACTACATGCTCTCATTAGTTTTTCTACTCATCAAACCCTGAATTTATTGGTTACATTGAGCACAAGAAAGTCATCATCTTAGTTGATAGTGGAAACACATAATTTCATTCATCACTACCTTTCCCAAGAATTCAATTTCTATATCCGTTCTTTCAACAATTTTCAAATCATGATTTTCAATGGTGGTTCCATGAAATGTGGAGGACATTGTGAAAATGTGCACTTACACATTGGTTAGTAAAACCTGAAATATCACATGTTTGTTATTGCCATGGGTGGTTGTCACATTGTTCTTTGTGTGGAATGGTTACACACCTTAGGACCCATACTCATAGATTTAAAGGAGTTAACCATGAAATTCCTACAGGAAGGCCAACAATATAAATTCCAATTCATTATCATAGGATATTCAAAGATCATTAGTTCCCACCGCATGGAAAATTTACTCAAAAAAGGTTATTCTGACATCATTTCCAACTCCATTCCATTCGATTAGTTGAGACACCCCCGGTACACCTCAACCTTCAAGCTATCCTTTCATGCCATCACACTATTTTCCAAACCCTCCAGGGCCTCCCCCCCTTTCGCGATGACCATGATCATTCCATTCCTATAATACCAAACATTTTTCTACCCAATGTTCTCCCTTAGCATCATCCATTTTCTCAAAAAAATGAAATTGAGAAAATTGTGCACAAATTGTTAGAAGCGGGTGTTATCCGTCCTAGTACCAACCCCTATTCTTCCCATGTTGTCATGGTACTCAATAAGGAAGGAACTTATCACATGTGTCCTGATTTTCATGCCCTCAACAAACTTACCATCAAGAAACAATTCCCCATTCTCGTCATAGATGACCTTACGGATGAACTCAATGGGGCTCAATACTTTACCAAAACCGACCTCTGTTATGGATACCATCAGATATGTATGAAAGAGGAAGACATCCTCAAGGTGAAATTTTGCACTCATGAGGGCCACTATGAGTTCTTGGTCATGCCCTTTGGTCTCTGTAATGCCCCCTCCACTTTTCAAAGTATCATGAATCATGTATTTTGTCCTTTCCTCCATCACTTTGTGTTAGTTTTCTTTGATGATATTATCATCTATAGTAAAATGTTTCCATTCCATCTCACCCTTGTAAATCGAGTTCTCCATCTCCTCTCCAAGCATAAAATTTTCCTCAAATAGTCTAAATGTGATTTTGGCATCTCTGAAGTTGAGTACCTGGATAATATTGTTGGCAAGGATGGTGTAAGGGTGGATCCTAAGAAAATTGAAGTTATGCATAATTTTCCTTGCCCTAAAACTCTTAAAAGTCTATGTGGTTTCCTGGGTTAAACATACTATTATAGAAGTTTTATTTAAAATTATGGAAAAATTGCGGCCCCCCTAATATCTCTCCTTAAAATAATTCTTTTGTTAGGAAATGAGAAACACTTCCACACTAAACCTAGCAGAAGAGAGGAAGAAAGATTTAAACAAGAAAGTAAATGACGCAACAAACACACAATACACATATTTTACCATGGAAACCCAAACTGGGAAAACCAACATTCCTTGAGAGTTCTTCTCTCTCGTTGTCTTATTCATTTAGAATAAAAGGTTACATGTCTAATCTTGGTCCACACCTAAGACATAATCGACATCATACCTTATTGCTTTACACAAGAACAAACTTGCAACCAATTCGACTTACATATGCATGACCAACAACCTCTACGATTATTGATTCTAGATTATCCTTTACAACATTAAAAAAAACCTTCTTTATAGGATTTACAGTAGGAAAAACCATAAACAAAAGGCGCCCAAAAAAAGTTACAAATCCACACAGATCATTGGAAACAAATCTCCTGAATCTCAGGATTTTGTTACAGTTGACTACCAAGTCAGATTACCAGTCGACCTTCATTTGGTTTCCAAACACTTGATTGTTGACCTCTTCTACTTGTTGTTGATGTCTTCGACTTCGAATTCACTCGGTCGAACCACCTCGACCTTCGACTTTCTGTCGATTCCTTTGAATTTGACTGTCAGTTGATCCACCTCGATTAGAATTTCACTGTAAAGAATATAACAACCGAACATTCTCACACTTGTTGTTTTCTTTGCTGAAATTGGGATACCTCTGAACTCTTCTTCACATACATAGGGAAACAATGCCCATTGCTTCTCTCCACCAAGATAACTTCACAACACTCATAGACTTGATCTAATAGTCGCTTATGTTTTCCAACATGTCTAGTCTCTCCAACAACACCTTGTTTCTTTCCACCATGTCTTTCATGAAATGGTATTGTACATCAATGTGCTTAGTCTTAGAATGATAAGAGGGGTTCTTTCCTAGGAATATTTCACTTTGATTTTTGCAACTTATCTTCATAGTTCTCTGCTCAAACCTGATTTATGAACATAATATTTTGTTTCCATACTGCTACTTTTCTTCCATGAGTGGCTACCATGTATTTAGCTTATATTGTTGATAGGGCTACAACCGCATGTTGCTTACTCATACAGTTGATTGCTCCACTGAATATTTTGAACACATATCCACCGATCGATCTTCGTCAATCCAGATCTCCAACCCAGTTGGGGTTGACAAAGCCATGTACATTTAATTTACTATCACCTCCATGTTTTCCTTGGTAGAAAATAGCATAATATTTGTTCCCACACAAATACCATAATACTCTTTTGACAGATGTTCAGTGATCCTTCCTAGGGGTCGACATGTATCTACTCAAAACTCCCACATCATGGGAATTTTCTGGTCGAGTGCAAACCATCACATACATTATACTACTAACAAAACTTGCATAGGGAACTCGTGCCATGTCCTCTATTTCCTCCTATGTCCTTAGAAACTCTTCAATAGTTAGCCTTTCTCCCACACGAATTGGAACCTTCATAGGTTTGCAATCTTGCATGTTAAAATGTTTCAAGATTGTTTCAATATACTTCATCTCGTTCAACTAGATATTTCTAGTTGCTCGATCTCTCTTAATCTCCATTTCCATAATAAAGTTCGTTGCACCGAGATCCTTCATGTCAAACTTGGAGGATAGTTGCTTCTTCACCTTATTTATTGCATTCATGTTGTTTCCAATCAACAACATGTCATCGACATACAATGCTACATATACAAAATTCCCACCTTCTTCTTTGGATTATATGCAATGATCAACTTTTCTTCTCACAAACTCCAAACTAAGAATGTATGTGTTGAAATTTTGATACCATATCCTTGGTGATTTCTTTAAACCATAAAGGGATATTTTCATTTTGCACACCAAATATTTATTTCCCTTTATTACAAATCCTTCAGGTTGTTTCATGTAGATTTCCTCTTTTAGGTCCTCATGTAGGAATGTTGTCTTCACATCCATCTGTTCTATTTCTAGATCAAATGATGCATCCAGAGACATTAGTACTATAATAGAAGTTAATTTTGTGACAGGGGAAAAAATCTCACCGAATTCGACTCCTTCGACTTGGGAATATCCTTTTGCTACCAGTTGAGCTTTGAATTTCTCGACTTGATTTGCTACATTCATCTTCTTCTTGAATACCTAATTTCTACCGATAATATTTATTCCATTAGGTAATTTGACTAAGTTCCATGTCTCATTATTGTGTAAGGATTCCATCTCTTCGACCATGGATTCCTTCCAGAGTTTTCCCTCTATTGAGTCAATTGCCTCCCTGACCAACTTGGGCTCATCGTCGGTGGAAGTTAACACAAATGAAAGTCGGGTGGCCTATACCTTTCGAATGTTTTTCTTACTCTTTATAACATTTTTACAACCGAGGTCAATTGTTCCACCTCTCATTTTGACTCAGTCAACTCATCTGAGTCATCTTCTTCGTTCCTTAGTTCAAATTGCACCTTCTCTGGATTATTCTTGGTATGAACAATTTCTTCAGGCTCATATTTACTTCTGAATTCTCTGAAGACCACATATCCACTATACACTGTTTTCCTTGATGTATGATCCCAAAGCTTATATCTTTTCATTCCTTCTTTGTATCCAATGAAAATACACTTGACTTCCTTCTTGTCCAACTTGCTCCTCTTTTCCTTGGGAACATGCAAAAATGCATCATAACCAAATACTTTGAGATGTGAAACCAAAGGATTCTTACCCGACCATACCTCATGTGTATTCCTGTCAAATAGCATTAACGAATGAGGAATATTCAATAGATATTTTGCAATTTCGATTGCCTCTGCCCATAATTCTTGTGTGAGCCCAACACGACTGAGCATGCTCCTTTCCTTTTCCATCAATGTTCTGTTCATTCTCTCACTAGCTCCATTTTGTTGTGGGGTATATGGTGTGGTGTTTTGGTGTGATATGCCACACTGCTTACAGAACTAATCAAATTCTTTTCCACGAAATTCACCATCATTTTAAGTTCTCAACACTTAATCTTCTTATCTTTTTGGTTTTCTAAAAGAGATTTAAACTCTTTGAATTTCTTGAAAACCTATGATTTCTTCCTGAGAAAATATATCCATGTCTTCCTAGAAAAATTATCTATGAAGGAGACATAATACAAGGATACACCAAGTGAAGGCAATAAAACATATCCAAACACATCACTATGAACCAACTCTAGAATCCCATCTTCCCTTGTCACTCCAGATGGGAACCTCACCTGATTTTTCTTTCCATATATGCAATGTTCAAAAAATTCGACTTCTAAATTACATTCAAGAAAATATACAACCATACTTTTGTCATGCATAGCTTGAAGTCCTTTTTCTTCTATGTGTCCCACCCTCTCGTTCCATAACATGGTTGGTTCGACTTTATGATGGCTTGTCGAGTCGACTTAAGGAACAATGATGTTGTTGCATCCAGTCGAGTTGACACTCCCTAGTAACTTGTATAGGGTTCTAATCCAAGCTCGTTTCATTAAGACCATTTCACTTCTAACCATATTGCATGAATCCTTCTAAAATGGAGTGTGCATCCATGCATCACTCATCTTGCTGACATATATCAAGTTTCTTTCCAAAACCATAATGTGTAGCTCACCTGGAAGGGTTACTCCTCCCATCTTGCAGTATCAGTCGAACTCTTCCTCGTCCGACAATTTTGGTTGTCGAGTCGTCCCATAAGAAAACATATCCTCCTTCATATTGTTCATATTAGAAGAATTATTCTCTATGTGGTGTCATATGATAGGATTCTCCTGAGTCGATCAATCAAACATCTTAATCCAACTATGTACTAGTCGACGCCAGATACGCATTATCTCCCTTATCTGGAGTCGTCTTTCTGTTAGTCGACTGCTTCTCGTCGAATCCTATACCGACTTCCATTTCCTTCGACTTGCAGTCCCTTTTTTAATGCCCAACTTTACCACATTTCCATTATCTTCTTGTCGATTGAACATGATATTTAGATCTACCCTTCGACTTAGAATTTCTACCAAATAATTTTACTTTATCTCTGTCAACCAGTCGACCTCTCACCACTAATGCATCTTTTGTCTGTCCTTACATGTTATTCCTTCTCATTTATTTTGACAGTAGAGATGCAACCACATATTCTAGTGCTAATGTGGTTGTATTACTCCACGTATCCATGACTAAGCTATCCCGGGAGTCTGGAAAATAAAATAATAGGCTAATACATTTATCCTCCTTAATGATTTTAATATCCACAGAAGATAACTAGATTATAATGGTATTAAACACATTTAAATGCTTAGTCACCGAACTTCCCTCACTCATCCTAAAAAAATAAAATTTATTTATGAGAAATGACTTATTTATCAAGAATTTTGAATGGTACTGTCCCATAGTTTCTTGGTCGATTCTTCATCTGAGACATTCAACAGTACCAAATTTGCAAGACAAAGTTGAATCATACTCCTTGCTCTTCTCTCAAGTTTCTCCCATTATTCTGTCGACAGACCTATGACATGTTACCTAGACAGACTGTTGTCCATTATTCTTGATCTACAAGGAGATATTCAATTTTAAGCATCCAAAGCTCAAAATTATGGCCATTTAATTTTTCGATCTCTATTCTTGAGCTACTAGCCATTCTTTAACACAATCTTTCAACATTTCTGACTTATGACTCTTACTGAACCTAGGGTTCATCTTATATCTAATGTTGTTAAACCAATATCCGATACTGTTGGCTTTCGAAAGTCACTCTTGGATTGCTAGCAGGAGCAGAGCCCGAAGCCCATCAGATTTAATGTCATGGTTTGTTTTAGAGGGTGATCAAATGGAGGGAGACTCCGAATGGCAGCGCATCAACTCAGAAACCAGACCAGGCATGCATGACAGAGTGAGGTCTTGATAAACTCCAAACAGTGAGGTGTAATAAAAGGGTGAGTAGATGGAAGACTTATGAAAGAAAGAGCAATGGTCCACAATAAACATCAGGTTTATT
>JZKD02S0642297.1:0-15641 GCA_000966675.3 Picea glauca
TCTAATTACCCATTTATTATATCTAACTACCATAGTAGGCCTTATTTAATAATATAGTGGACCTAGTCCACCTTACATTGAATGACCTCCACTATTATCACTATGGGCCCTCTGGCCCCCCACTACCTCTCTAACTACCTTACAACATTTATGGTGCTAGAAGGAGGGACATAGTGGCAAGCTGGTCCGTGTAGTCATTTGTTTTTAATTCTTTTTATTTTCAATGACTTCTTCCCAAAATATTGTTTGGATATGTATTCCAAGACGAGTATCATGCACTACTCCATTAAATATAGTTAAAATTTTGTCAAAAAAAAAGTTTGACGGTGAAAGTGAAATTACTGCATATGAACTTATTGATCAATTTATTCAAAGTTGTATTTCTCATGATATAACTCACAAAGGTGTTATGTGCAGGATTTTCACCCTGAATTTCGAAGGCCGTGTTAAGAAGTGGTATGAAACATTGTTGGCTAGATCTATTCATTATATGGAACAATCTATAGATGAATTTTTATATACTTTTGAGAATGATAGATTATGCAGTGAAGTTAATGATCTGAGGAAGGAATCAGATGAATCAGTATAAGAATTTGTTACAAGGTTTATCCATCTCTATTGCATATTTCCTTTAAATGTTTTTCCTTCTATTAATGAATGGTTTCAACATTTGTTTTTTGTTTCCTTGAACATGATCAATCCAAATCTTGCATTGATACTCATTCACGAGTGGATTTAGAAGATTTAGAAGTTGTAGATGAGCATCAATTTTGTTCAACTTTTTAAACTTTGATAGATGTTGATCAGGAGGAACATGATACTTCACAAACTTCTGATTGTTATTCTCCATCATCATCTTCTTTAATTTGAATAAGGAAGAAAGTTGTCATGATTTAGGAAATACTACCATTATCCTAACAAAGAAAGAGATTCAATCAAAAGTTTCTATTAGTAATATGGAACAATCTTCTCTTAGTTCAATTATAGAGGTTCAAGATAAAGTTTTAAGAGATTCCATTATTGAATATCATATTGATTCTTCATCTAAACCAATTCTTGAATTTTCTCATTTTGATAAGTCTTATGATCTTCTCTCACCTTTACCTCTTTATGATGAACATAATCATATTTCTAATAATGCTTTGTGTTCAAATCTTTTAATTGAGAAAATCGTAGATATTGATTAATTTATTTTGGGAGAAGAAACAAATACACATTTGAAACCATACATCCTAATAGAAGAAAAGTTATTTTTCAATGAAGTTGCTTTTCCAAGAGAGGTTTTTTATTGTCTTTCATCTTCTACTTATTATTTCTTGTACCTTGATATGTTTTATGGTTGTTCTTCTAAGGAAATCATTTCAAAACCTTCAAAATTTCATTATGTATGGCCAGAAATTAATAGGGTGCAAGCTAATATTAATTTACATATAGGAGATGAAATTAATGAAATATCTTCGCATGAATATTTTTGTCTTATGTCTTATCCATCTTCTACATGGGAAGATAAAATTTCTGCAACAAACACATTTCACAAAATGTCTTTTATTGATTCATCTATTTTTGTAATACATCTTCTAAATAGGAAGATAAAATTTATGTAGTAAACAAATTTCACAAAATGTCTTTTATTGATTCATCTATTTGTGTAATCACTAGAGAATATTTTTGTCATAATGAAGCAAATGAAAACTTTAATCAATGAAATGATGTTAATTTCTACTATCCCAATATCAATAATTTAGTTAATACAATGAATGGTGATAATTTATACACATCATTTGATCCTATTGATTTATCACAAGTTGATTATTTAAATTTCAAGGTCATGGAAATATATCAAGAAAGAGAGATACATCATTTTCAACCAATGTTTTTTTCTACTTCTCATTATCTTGTTACAATCTTTGAAACTAATTACGTTAAAATTCTTCCACAAGATATTATTCATGACTATTTTACACTTGATTCACACACTCATCTATAAATTTCTTCCAATCTTTTCATTTTGCTCATTGTATATATCTTGATCGAATAAAATCTTGGTTAGAGAAATCTTTTCATGAAATATTTCATGTGAATATTAGTGTTCTTTTCTTGCACATGTTTGATATAGGTTTAGAACTTTTAAATTTTTCATCATATAACATATTATTGATTTATTTTTTGTTTGTAATTTATGATCTATATATGATTGCAAGAATAAAAGAAGTGGATAGGTTTATCCCGAGTTGTTCTTGTAGAGTAGATTAAAGTAGGATCTAGATTATTGCTTCTTGTTGAATAAAACAATTGTGTGATTATGGACTATATTGAGCTATTACCAAGGTAATATTCTTTCTTTTACCTTCTTCATTTATTTTCCTCTTACTTTTCATGTTTTTCATTAAAGTTAAGATTTGAAAAGAGAACAAAGAAATATAATACTTTGGTAAAATATTTATGAACAAATTTTTAATCATACGTGCCCTTTGTTAGAATTTTTGCAATAAAAACCTAATTCATTCTAAAGCATTCAAGACATAACCCATCTAAATCTTAACAAAAATGAAAACATACATATTCATTTTTAGTATGTTGAGATATTTATTTCTTATTCTTGGCTTGATTGTGTTTCATATATTCATGGTTCATTAGGTTGTATTTTCTTTTAAGTTTATAGTTCCTCTTTTGAAATTTGCATAGTTTGATTAGTGGTTTGATTTCACTTTTGGTCTAGAGTTTGATTTGTTGGGATTTTTTTGGTTTTTATTTATTCTTAGTTTGGATTGAATTTTGTGGTATTTCCAAAATATATATGAGAGAATTTTTTTATTAAACTGCGTCAGTTGGTTTACATGGGGAAATCCTTACTTTATATTTTTTAAATAGGATTTCATTTATCTAAAGGTTTATTTTCCTACAGTCTTTACATTGAATCCATCCCATACCCCTCCACAATTAAAACCTCTACTTTGATAGATGAAGATAAGACTAGTGGGATCAAACTTAATATAATATAGTATTTATTTATTTAAATAGAATACCTCTCATACCGTCCCTCTCTCTTCACCCAACTGCTAAAACAAATTCTTCAAATATGTTAACCAAAAAGGGTGGTAAGAGAGTTGAAAGCACATATGTATGTTGGGGTACTAAACATGCTTGCTGAGAGAGAGTCAATGCATACATAGTATAAGACAACTTCATTGGGTACTAATGGAAATGAAGCAATGTCGGGTATAAGAGGTAATAGGTGCATCATAATCCTTAAATCCTCCTAGCTATTTTCATTGGTCAATACTAGAAAAAGAATAAAAGTAATGATTATTCTATATTTTTGGATTCATTATTTTAGAACTCTACATTCAACTACTTTTATCATTTAAATCTTATTTTACTTTGATTTTATCTTATATGGAACCCTTAGGAATGATGTCATGTGCTAGAAATTTAGTCATATTATCTTAACCAGATATAAGTGCTTGTCCTCATGTGTTGCCAATTGTTATGGCAGGGAACAACCTTCCCAAATTTGCATTTATTTCATCAATATTAAGTTCTTATTTTCCAAGAATTATCCATTAATGAATAAACTTCATAACCAAAGATTTATTAGATATAAGAATCAGTATTTTATAATTACTATCTAAATATTCTTGTGTTTCATTTCATTATAACTCATGAATGTTTTTTCTAAAATGAGGCATGTTCATTTATAGCTTAAAACTAGGATCTACTATTGATAAAACCATGATATCTATCATTTTTTATTAAATCACTTTTAAATAGCATTCGCTAAGTATGATGACATTTATATTATTATTTTCATTATTTTTACAAATCTTGGTATATAATGTATATTATGTCTTGGAATTTTATTTTATTTTTAATACTTTTCTAGCACGGTTTATCAAAACTTAAGATTCTAAGTATATGGAGATTTCATAACAAAATGTTTTAGCGCATAACCTGTGTATGAATCAATGTACTCAACGACTTGATATTTTGGGATCTGGGAAAAGATTACGATCTGCTTCATTTATTGGTACCGAACTTTTTGTTAATGAAACTTGTCTTTAGCATTGTATTAATCAAGAATTGTGCGCCTCAATTATACATGAGTCTTGATCATGGTGTACAAATGTCCATGTTTCATAATCCCTTTACCAGAATCACTAGATCGAATCGACGAGAATCAAGTTATAGAAGCATACAGCAAATCGCGGTATGAGGTTGTTGAAATATGATGTAGTTAAATCGTTGAGTTAAGGACACAAGATCTCCAAGAATAGTACCACATATGGATTTGCAGAAGTTTTGTGTTACCATGTTGCAGTTAACATTCCACGAACTCATCATAAACATTGTTCTAGAATTCTCTAACAGTTGAGGCCAAATCAACATTTTCAGGTAAATTTCCGGGGCAGTTTCTGATCAAACCAGGTCGAATTTGATAAAAATAAAACATGGGTTTTTACCGCAATGGATCAAATTAGTGAACACTTTAAAATTTTAGCAAACAAATGAGTATTTTGGGAGATATTACCAGTTCATTTAAGGCCACGTACAACAGATTCGAAGGGGAGATTAAATCAAAAAAAAGTTACCAGATCTCTATTTACAGGAAATCGCAACAGTTTTCCATTACAGAAATATCAGTTTTTAAAGGTTTCAATACACGGAGATCTAGCTGCATAGGAATTACACGAAGAAAAGTTAATGGATCGTTGAAATTACCGTCACCCGGTCAGTAATAAGAAAGATAAATTTGTTTAAATACATGTCAAAGCCACTCAAGTCATATGTATGCCATCAATACGCGAGTAAATGTTTCAAGTGGAAGTTCTTCCCCGGCCTTTTATTTTCAGCTAATTTTTATTGTTCCCTTTAATTTAGTTTCATTTTAATTATTCAGTTTGGTTTGTAGCTTTTCTTTATTTTAATTGTAATATAGTTTAGTTTTACGTTAGTTACTTTGAGTTTGTCTCACCATAAATAGTTACACGCTCAGAATTGTTCTAGAATTCTCTACCAGTTGAGGCGAAATCAACATTTTCGGGGTAGTTTCTGATCAAACCAGGTCGAATTTGATAAAAATAAAACATGGGTTTTTACAGGTTTTTATCGCAACGGATCAAATTAGTGAACATTAAAAACTTTTATGATGATGATGATGATTAAATGAGATCCAATTGGTATACATGACCTTAAGAAGCTAAGAGATTACTTCAATTTCTTTAAACTCGTATTTCTATGCTAAAAAAACATTGAAAGAAGAATTCCAATATCACCATAGTTTTGATGACTTTGATTATCTCACATTAAATATAATCCTTTATTATTAGTCTAAGTCAACCCCTTAGTTAAATGATTCATTTTAATACTCTTTGATTTCTTTAATATTTTTATCCCAACTATTATCCTTAATACTCTTTCATTTCTTTAATATTTTTATCCCAATAACTATTCTTAATACTTTAATAATTTATCACCTAATCCCAATGGCTATCTTTTCAATGAGCACTTACCAATGTTGACCTATAAATTAAAACCCCAACACTCTTCATCAATGTATTAACTTCAATTGTCCCTAAAGATGGGTGGAGTGTCCACTTGAAAAATTAGATGTTTGAAAACCACATACATATTTCTTATATAGAAATCTATATAGAACAATTCACAACTACTTTAGATAGAAGGGAAGGGAGAGTAATATCTTCTAGGGGATGGTCCATTGATTGGTTGACCATTGTTTCTTCCTCCGGAGTTATGCGTGAAGGTTGGGGGTCATCATCAATGTGAGTTGAGTTGTCTTGAGTGTTATTGGAGTCATGAAGTCCTTCTATTTTTCTTCGATCCCCTTCATTTTTATCAAACTAGGAATCATCATTTTGAATCCAAAATACAACCTGGCATATATCTTCAAATATCTCTTTTAGTAGTGAAATTCTATGTAATATGTCTTGATGTCGAATTCAATGTTGCTTTAGTACCTATATGTTATCATCGCTTTCACCATCCATTGCACCTCTATAATCCAGAACAACTTCGTCACCCGCATCCTCAAGAAGCTAGAGTCAAGGAGCTACCCTTCCATTTCTCTTTGGATACGTTATCTCGACATTATCTTCCTATTTTCCTTCAATTCTCAATCCAATTCCTCCACCTCATATTTGATATAATTAGATATCCTTGAGTGAAATAACTCCTCAACTGCCAAGGATTTCCTTTAATCTTTGGTTGTATAATTGCAGTGCCCATAACCATGATTTATCCCAGAAGAGGCCATGTACCTCTTACTTCAACCTCTTCCTTTTCCTCCAAAATTCCACCTTGACATTGTGTCTTCTTGCTGATATTGGTTCCAAAAATAGGGGTGACAAAAACAAAGAGAAAATCTAGAGAGGGAACTCCTCATTATTTCCTAGAGTGGAAGAAGGGTTATTGTCACCTATGCTTATGAAACTTAGACACAATTCCTTCCATGATTTTCCTCACCAAAATCCTTCTCGAGCTTGAGCTAGAAGGATGCCTAAAACACCTAACTGACTTAACTTCTTGATATCACTTAGCATCAAAAGAAAACAAAGTAGGTAGAGGAAATTACCATTCTTGTAATCTGTTGAAGGCGTTTGGATTAGCTATTGGTTTTATGCCTTGTGAACATTGTTGATCCACTTATGTCACCCTATCCTCTCAATGTCTCATATAATTATCATCATTATCTAGAAAGGGGTAAGCCACCTTGTAGGACTTCGAAAAATCACCTACATCCACGATCCTCTCCACACCATCATCTCCCAATTGTCCATCATCCCCTCATAGGGGATTTGGGGTGAGTTTATACTCATCCCATACATCTTTGTTTCTAAAGACTTCATTACGCTCTGCTATCCTAGTTGGTTCATTGATTACCCATAACATTTTATATGGGTTGGTAGTTGGATGACATCTGGGGATTGGTTGTCAATGTTGTTCGATGCCTGACATTCTTCTTTCAATTTTGGAAGTATGGCTATGTTCCACTACCAAAATTATCACCTATTTAGGAGACTAACTCCTTCATTATCTCTTCATTTGAAATGGGAAGGAATAATCACTTGATGTTACCTAGATATCTTTGAAATCATCCAAAACCCATGGAAAGCCACCATTTTGAAGAGAGTTTGTTAAGGTTGGTTCCATGATGTTTTTGTAAGTGCAAAAATTAGAATTTTGGAGTCTCCTTCTATAATGATGTTGTTATAACCCATCTAGTAAGTCAAAATTGTATTCCTTTAATGAGAGCCATTTGTTCAACCCTATTTTTGTATTTTTTCCTTATGAATGGCAAATACAATCAACATATTCCTTGATGAATTTCCAAAAACTCCTCTTGCCCCAAAAGGTCGAAGATTTCCTTTTGAAGTTCCACTAAAGTTAAGTTTTATTAAGGGAGGATCCTAGATCTCCCTAGATTTAGTGAAATTCATCGTGCTAGATTTTTTTTAAGATCACCCACATTGATCCAACTGCTAGTTATGAAAAATTAGTGACTTCATCCCTAAGTGTTTCTAGTTCTGTTTGATCCAATGAGTTGTATTGATGGATTCCCAAACATTTAACTAGATGTTCTTCCACACCCCTTCTATTGTTTTTTGTTATTGTTTGAAGATTATTCTATTTAATTTCCTTCGAGTTATTTCATAGTATAAAGCCTTAGAAACAATTCAAAATTTGTTGAGAATCATATTCCTAAATGGATTTGATCTTCACACTTCTAATTTTTGGATAATGTCCCCTCGATTTCTGTTTATTTTTTTTATTCACAAAGCCACTTCGTCCAAAAGGTATATGTTTATTTTTGCCCATTGAAAATTTTCTCCAAATATTCTTCTTCCATTCTCCATTAGAAATATATTGATGTGCCTTCATATCCTATCCTAGTGATCCTATCCTAAGTTAGGGTCTTCCTTTTAACAAGGAGGCATAGTAAAGTTCAATTTTTTAGCTAGAGCTCTTAGTTCCACACCTTCTTCCATATCCCTAGCTTATTTCCTAAATTTAATTGGGATCCTAGTTGCAAATATTTCTTTACTTGGAATTTACCTTCTCCTTCACGTCCCCATATTAGAACATCATTTCCTATGTTTAGTATGATCTATCTTTCCTGAATTTGATTATCCATTTCTTGAAGTTGGTTGTCATTCCACATAACCAACTAGGAAATGCATGATTTCCAAACTTTGTTGGAATGCAAATGCATATCATTCTTTTCCATCTAGTAATGCTGAACCTTTCTCCATCCTTGTTCTATAATGGAGGCATTTATGGGATGCAGGATGTTTCTCTTTCCCAATATTGGTTCCCGCTACAAGGTTTCTTCCCAAAATAGGGATAAGTCCTTGTTATGGATTTCCCAAAAGCAATGATCCCGAACTGTCTTTTTGTTATTCCAAGCATTATTCCAAATCGGGGATCCAAGGTGTCCCCTCACCATCCTAATGCGTGCTTCACCGGGGATATTCTTAGCATGCCTAGTTTTCTAGATCGTAGCCTATAATTTGTCCTATCCTTTGACCCATCACCACCATGTACTAAACGCTAAGGTTTTTCTTGCGAGCAAAGGATATTTGATTCCCAATCCTCCTATCAACTAGGGAGGCACACTTTATCTTAGGAAACTAGCGATCATTTTTGTTCCTTTTTTGGTCCTCTCATAGTGCAATATAGAGTGTTTAGATTCCAATTTTGTTAGCACTTCTTGGAAGGAAATTTTTTGGAGAGCCTTGTCTAGTAACAAAGCCCTCAAATAATTTTAAGGAAACAACCCCTTTTGGAATCTGAGTGATACTTCATTTAATCTCGATTGGGGTATTAAAGAAGAAAATTTAGAATTTAGTCTGATTAATGAGATCCCCCAAGGCTTGCATAACAGTCTCAAGAATTCTCTTCAAAGATTTTTCTTTTGTTTCCATGGGTATCCCGATAAAGAGGGTATCATCCATTTGCTTGAATTCCTCCATAAATATAGGTTGTTTCAAGATGATATTTTTCTCTAGGGATACCAAGATTGGAATGGAGCTTGTGATAATCTGTATTGTTGCTTACCAATTTTCCTTAAGTTCTCTTAGGAGCTAGTTAAAATGATTTACCAATTCTTCCTCTAATCCTTCATGATTTTCCACCTTCTCTCCATATTCTTTCTTGAAGGCTAGTATCGTATTATGATTCCTTATTTTGAGGATAGAATTATCAAAAGATCTAGTGTTCCTCTCACCATCTTAAAGATAATGGATCCATGAATTTTTCTTCCATAATTCTTCCTTTTGTTTAGTTCATGTTGTATATGCTTCTCATTATTGAAAAAATATTTTAATTTTCCTTCCGTGATGATGTTTTGTATACTTATCCCATATGTTTCTCTAGTTATCTCTTACCCTAAAACATATTCCCAAAAACCTGCATGTTTTATATTTTAATCTAGTATTTGAGATTCTTTAATTTCTAAACTGATACATTTTATTCCTTGAGTATTTTCACCTTCTTGACACCGAGGTGATCAAACAAAAAAAATTATATCCAAAAATCCTTTGATCAAGGTCACTGATTGATTTCCCAAGTGAGGAGGATAGGCCTACTCCGATCCTGAAAATGGCATGATTTCAGCTATCATAGTGTTGTAACTAGAAAACAATATAGGTGAACCATGATCTTGTGGGAGTCGTCACTCTTATTGTTCTAGGTTTGAATCATGTTACCAATATGTTTATCATAGAATACATTTGATCATTAAATATTTAACAAAAACAAAAAAACTACATTATCAATCCATATAATAAAGGGATGAAAAATCAATCCATATAATTATCATTACTTAACTAAAAAAACTAACTAAAACAATAATAATTAAAAATATGAGCACAATTGACCACTTTGTTTCTCATTGTTAAGCTAACTACAACATTGTAATAAAAGTGACATAGATAGGAGTTTCATTGAGTGGAGAGTGTAATTTGAGTTTGGTTAGATGCTTTGATTGAAATAGAAGACATAATCAAACTTTTATTTATTTAATTAGATTATAAATATTCTAATAATACTTAATGCATATAATATTTCACAAATAAAAAGTTGATCATATTATGTATAACGAATTTAAATACAAATAAGATTTGTATCAAAATAAATATAATTATAACTTTCATGTTATACATGGAAAATATAAGAAATTATTAACGAATTTAAATATAAACAAGATTTGTATTAAAATAAATATAATTATAACTTTCATGTTATACATGGAAAATATGAAAAATTATTGCTTATTTGTTATAGCTTAAAATTTCCATATTTAGTAGAAATGAGAAATTTAAAACATCAATCATTTGATAATATATATATTTTTTTCTACATTTATCCAAAACCATAATCAATTATATCATTGACTTTCATTTTAGCATAATGTTTTTATGTTAAAATGTATAATGTTTTGTAACAACCAATGCACTCAAAAATCAAGACTGCGTCATTAATTTAACCAAACCCTACTCCATTATTCTGTTAAAAGTTAGAGAGGAAACTTATCCAAGAGACATTCAACCAGTAATAAATAGTAGTGTACATTTTTTTTTTAAGGACATGTAACTTCGTAAGGGGTGGCCACGGGTCGCATATGAATCTTAGAGGAAAAATATCACATATGCAAATTCATTATGTTCATCTCAATACGTTTTACCTCAAGTGATTCACGAATTCCTTTAATATTAAATTTATTTCTAATTATATTTGTAATGCATTTGAACAAAATAGAAGGGTTTAAGACTCACCTTCAAGGTTGCAAGTTCTTTTTTTATTTTTTTAATTGTTGTTTCTTTTAGTTTTGGATTACTATATACACATTATATACTCATTAGTATATGTTTATTTTCTTTACTCTTTGATAATGATTTTCTATAAAGAAAATTTCTATAGTCCATATGAGGGAGAAGTGTAATTCCTTCTGTTTTTAACATGGAGTTGATATGTGATATTTAAGAAAATGTTAATAACAAACAAATATTTCAATGTTGACCACAAATAAAATATTTCAATGTTCACATAAATAAAATATCTTTAGGCCAATTCTCTTCTCTATGTGTGTGTGTGTTTGTGTATGTGTGTGTGTACACACACAAACACACATACACATACACATATAGAGAGAGAGTAATTGAAAGTAAAAAAAAAATCATTATTATGTCAATAGGTGATTTCTACATCCCATTATGAGGGAGATGTGTAATTCCTTCCATATTCAACATGGATCTAACACATGGAATATCTATCTATTTATCTATCTATCTATACATCTATTTATAGGACAACTTACGTCCATCTTAACTCCAAATATATCATTCACAAACAAGGATTAGATCTGTCGAGATGATTTTTTTTTTAGATTAAAAAGACTTAAGAAATGTTTGCACCTCAAGAGATTTGATCTCTCTCGACACATAATGATCCAAAATAAGATCTATCTTAATATTTATTATTTATTCTATCAAACTATTTGTTGATTAAAATGTTTGTTGACCTCTATAGTATTTTAAAAGTAATGAGTATCTTAATGAATTAAATACCCTCATTTTGATAGATTCCAAACCTTATCCTGTCATTTTTTAAAGACAAATTAAAGTTATAAAATGAACAATGTATAGTATAGGTTCACTAGTGTTTTTATTATTGCATATTGTAATTCTAGGTACAAAAGCTTGCAAGAATATCAATATGAAGGTTTTTTTATGGTTTTGCATCAATCTATGCGGTGATTCATATAATGTAAATGCATTGATTTCCTTTATAGTATATTGTATGTCATTATATATTATTGTGGAAAATATTACTTCTAAACCAAAATATTTTAAAAGTTAAATGTTACAGTTTTTTACATTGTATTTCTTTACTTATTTTTAAAATATATTTTATTATTTAATTTTTTTAATTATAGAATATAGTTGATATAAATTTAGGATAAAAATATTATTGCACTTGTCTCAAGGGAAGAAAAACTCATGGAAAAATGTAACTTACTTGAAGTTTTAAGTATATAAGTAATATATTATAAATATCTGTGGAATTAAATGATGTGTATTGGTTAATGTGTGTTATGCAAAAAAAAATTAAAAGACTAGAAAAAATGACTTGAAATTAGTGTAAAAGGTTTATGAAAATGTTGCAAACATGAGAAGGTGGATCAAAAAAGTGATAACATTAATTTTTTATTTTTGAATTTTTAATAATAATATATATTTTAAGAATAATAGCTAACATGTTTTAAATATTCAATTTTTCATATGTTGATTGTTATGGAGGGAACAAAAATCCTTTTTAAGAAGGAAAAATTGGAAAAAATGTAAGCGATGATGAATTGATTCTCAACTCATCTGAAGTAGTGTTGGAAATGACTCCAAAAACTAGGTAATCATTAAAATACAAGTTTTTTTCAAATCTATGTGAAATGAGACATGTGGGACTTGCAATAGAAAAATCATATAATAATTTATCACAAAATCTATGATTTAGAAAGTATTATAGCAAAAAATGTTTTTCTATAATAAGTATATACTCTAGTATATTTACTTCATAGGAGCATTAATCCATTCTTATTGTTCATTTTTATTTTAAGGAAAATTTAAAAGTAAAGATGTCTAAAAAAGTTTAAGAAGAGACAATCAAATAATTAATAATAATTGAATCATGGAAAGAGTTATCCCAACACAAGTGTTTTCTTCTCATAGAAAATAAAACAAAATAGAACCCATTCATCACATATAATGGGAAAATAAAGGAGAAAAGGGTTGATTGTAAAATTTGTGAAGAGTAATTGCATTTTACTCACATAGAATTTCATTATAGTCATGATTTTATAGTTTATTCATGTATACATGTCTATAAAAATTTTCTACATGGTGTCCATACAAATAAGAGTTATCTAAACATTTGATTGACATTGGAAATCAAGCATGGGTTGTGAGCATGTGTTGGGGTATCAATATTTAATTGAACAATTTGTAAGTAGTTATGTTGTTTTATATTCTTTATTTATAAATATTGAAACAACATTAAAATTTTAGTTATATCTAAGTTTTGTCTTGACTCATAAAACTCACAAGAAACAAAGTATGGAGTGGAGCCAACAAAATATTTGTGGGACAACATGAAACACAACTTCAAATATATGTGTATGTTTTTTGAGTATTCACTACTATTCTGGGTTTATCAATTCCAACAATCACATATATTATACTATAAATATAGTTATAGTCATTACAATTTATTTCTATATTTGAATATGGAAGGTGAAGAGGTTGAACAAGAACAAACTAATCAACAAAACATTGTAAATAACCCAAGTACAACATCCCCTACAAGTGATGAAGAAATAAGGAATTCAAGCACCTCAAGCATTAACAACAACTTGAGCGATGAATGGTGATCAATATAATTGAATGTTACATGTTCCATATTTTGAATTTTTTGTCTAAAAAAATTATATAATTTGTTTAACATGGATCTTTATAATATCCAGTTTCATATGATGAGAGGTTACCAATAATTATAACATTTTGTTTATCATGAATTGTCCTATTTTTTATGATGAGGGGTTCCTTAGTATTTAATAAAATGGGTTATTTTATTACGATGTATGTTGTTGTGCAATGTTATGTTGTTGATTAAATGTGTGGATTATTTACATTATTATAGTGAACGTGTGTGTAATAATATAATATGTTTGTTTAAATGATAAAATACATTAATTCAATGTTTATATCTAAATGAATCAATTAAAATATCAAAATCAATACTATTATCTTATTATTTCCGTTTCAAAAAAAAAACAAGCAACTACATTTGCACACTAAAGAACACACAAAGAATTTTGTTGTTGAAACATATAATTTTGTTTTATTCATTGATACACATTGTTGTTCTTCATGGATTTGTATGCACAAATGCATGTTCAATATATAAGCACTAGTATTGAAAAAACTTATAGCATATACGAATGCTCATTATATATATGTATGCATTGGTTAATTTACTATCTATTACACTATTGGTGCTATTTATAGAATAGAAAAACCAATGTGATGAATGTGTATCCATGCTTATAATTATACTGAGCATGTCATTTCCCCTAATTACAACATTAGCATGGTTTCCTTCATTCACGCTTTTACTAATGACATCAATGTCATGTTAGTGTTATCATTATCATTATCGTTATCAAGATTTCATGATGTGCAAGGTAATATACTATTGGAATACTAAGAGGTGGGGGTGAATCAATATGAGCACTTTATTATCAATTTTAACCAAAATATGTAATCATTAACATCATCGGAAACATATCATCAATATATCATGAGCAATATAAATCAACAGAGCATAATAGACATCCAACAAAAGACAACACACTAGAGTTTACGTGGAAACCCAAATGGGAGAAAACCACAAAATGTTTTTCTTATATATACAAAGAATACATTCATTGGAAGAACCAACTTTATAATTCTTGAGCTACAACTGGAAAGAAGCTACGACACACTATTTATAGGCTCCAAACTGAAGGAAGCTACAACTCCCTAAATTATCTGGCTCCAACTAGAAGGAGGCTACAACCCCTTGATTCTCAAGCTCCAACCTGAAGGAAGCTCCAACTCCCAGAGTTATTCGACACCAAATGTAAGGAGGCTAGCCCCTTTCCTTGCCTCGTCCTGCCACCCGAAATATAAGTGTAGACCAATTATCACTACCACAATCACTACCACTGTCACTGTCATTGCCACTATCACATCATCGTGTAACTTGCCACATCAACGAGTTACTCTATCCAACTTGTTAGTGTTATTCTGCCATCAACCTCTATAGCTGACATGATACACAATATTGTTGACCTCGAAGATTTCCTCTGTCCTCGGGGACGTGGTACAAGCATTTCCCCAAAATATGTCTTGTCCTCGTGGGACTAAGACATAATGTCATGCGGGGCCTCGCGTGACATGCACTGTGCAACCCGGGGTTGCCTTGCGGGAAACTAGTAGTGTGACCCGTAGGGGTCAACCAAACTAGGGGTTTCTCATAAGTCTTTTCTCTCTTCTACAACCCCGAAACTCCCACACTTCTCACTTGTCGCTACCTCATATTTTGCCATCGTCAAATAGATCATTAGTTCACTAGAATGTATTCAATAGAATAAGTAAGGGAATGTGTTCATGAATGACTCCTTGAGGCGTGATCTGGTTGTAGTAAGCACAAGTTAGTCAATCCATTATGTCTAAGGCAACACAACCTTGGATGATCGAAGATAACAAAAAGAAAAATTTTGAGAAAAACTTTTAGGTTTGTGATTATACCATTAATTTAGCAATCAATTAACTTATAATAAGTACAAAATTTCAATTTGTTTTGGAAGAAACACAATCATTAATAAAATATTCATCTCAACATTGAATATATAATGTTCAAAAAAAAATCAAATCTCTTAAATATGTCAATCTTTCCTAAAAATTTTACAATCTAAAAATGATTTACCCATTAAAAAGTTTGATATGTTCTCACACATGATAAATAATCTAAAAATGGCTCTACATCAATTAACAATAATTAAAATAAATAAAATTAGTAACCTCTTAATT
>JZKD02S0642330.1:27595-39926 GCA_000966675.3 Picea glauca
ATTAAAAGCATCGAAAGACTCCTGGGATCGCTCATCCCAGATAAAAGGGGTGTCCTTCTTCAAGAGATGCATGAAACCCTTAGTGATATTGGCATAATTTACTATAAACCGACGAAGAAAGTTAGCTTTCCCCTTTAAACCCTAATGTTGTCTAATCGTGCGCAGGGAAGGCAATTGAAGTATTGCCTCAACCTTTAGCGGATCTACCATGATCCCAATCTCAGATACTAGAAATCCTAAAAGAAGACCATACTTAACGCAAAAGATGCACTTGTGAGGGTTCAACTGGATTCTATAGTAACGACATCTTTCAAAAACAAGATGAAGGTGCATAGCGTGATCTACTCTCTTGTGAGAGTGAGCGGCAAGATCACCAAGGTAAGCTTCGACTATGTGCTTAAGATCGTGAAAAGTGAAATTCATGGCACGTTGGAAGGTTGCTCCAACGTTTTTAAGGCCAAAAGGCATTTTTCGGTATGAAAAAGTACCCCAAGGACAAATAAATGTCGTCTTGTGTTGATCCTCAGGTTTGATTTGAATTTGGTTATAACCTAAAAATTCGCCCATAAAAGAAAATACTTCGCTTCTCGCACACTCATTGAGAATCTGATCGATGAAAGGTGTGGGGAAGTTATCTTTAGGACATGCCTTGTTTAGGTCACGAAAGTCCATACATACACAGATAGTTCCTTGCTTCTTATTCATAGGAACATGGTTGGATACCCATTCAGTCAAGGGAACCGGGTAGATGAATCCAACATTAAATAGCTTCTCCACCTCTTCCTTAATAGCAGGGGCCTTCTGGGGATTTACAACTCTAAGACATTGTCGAACAGGTTTAGCATCTAGATAAGTTATAATCTCATGTTCGATAATACGAGGGTCGATTCCTGGCATCTCTTCATATGACCAAGAAAATACATCTTGGAATTCCTTGAAGAGTTCGGTGTAGATCAAAATTTTCTCTAGCAAACAATCCGCACCTATATTTACGTTTTCAATCTTGCCAGGGGTACGAGAGACATCAATCGTGATGGTAGGAGAAATACTCGCCATGTTTCCTTCGACATAAATTCTATGCATATCAAGTGAAACTATGGCATGACCGACTATCTCACTCAAAGTATATCGAAAGTCATCTTATTCAATTTTTTCAAGCTCTAGGAGAAAATAAGAGCGATGATGCATATCATCCCAAGGTTTGTCGGAACCATTCATGGCTTCAATGATAGCTTCATCTGAAGACAAAGTCTCATCTAGGTAATCATGTGAACAAGATAACAAAGTGGCCCACACGAGCCTAAGAACGGGATCCTCCTCGTCCGTCGGCGAGGTAACAGGATCGAGATTGAAGGAAGAGTCAAGAACAACTTGATACACAATCTCCACTATCGATAGTGGCATGGCCATTCCAGCATGCAACTGACCTTCACAAGATGAAGTCGGGGAACGTAGGGTCCACAGATCACTAAAATAGGAAGTGCAAAAAGGAATGGACCTCCCAGTCGAAACGAGCGTAATGGACATGGCATAAATGTGGTGAATCGATGTCGCAAAGTTGAAAGTACCCATGAGAGAAGAATACATTATGACACCTATATTCTCAGTTGTCGGCTGATAATTTTCGGTCACAGGAACCGACTATCCAACGGATGCATTGGGACTAGCGTACACAAAGGATAACTGGTCGATTGTCACGATCTTCCCTTGATGAGGAAAACAAAGAGTATGGAAGATAGATGATATGACGACGACCATAACATAGGTCCAATTGTGTCCTAGTAACAAGTTTTAATCAAGAGGCGCATCAACTACCTCTACCTCCACCTCTACCATCTTCCCACCTAATTGGATCGGAAAGGTAGGGAGAATACAGTGAGGGCAGAAGGAATGACCGTCAAAAGAAGTCAACATGTTTGATGACCTGGAAAGAGTCAGAGAACCGAGAGCTTTCCAATAGACCAGGGACATCACGCGAGTGGCAGCGCCTTCATAAACAACCGCACATTTGATGGTATACTTTGAGTACTCCACGTGGATTTGGAAAGCCACATGGTAAGGCAAGTGAGGCTTCACATTCATGATGTTAAACTTGATAAATTTTGAGCCACTGGGTTCTAGAGATCCTAAAGAAGATAGTAGGGCATTCCTCTATGAAGGACATGTCTGGAGTACCTCCAAAGCCAACATCGCACAAGGGGTTTGACCCAGGTCCTCAACAATAGAGTAATTCTGGGTGGCTCTAGCATTAGGATTGTGGGTAGAGCACTTGAGTACTCCTTTTGGAATACGCAGTGGTGGCTCTGGTTTTTCAATCTGTAAGTTCATCTCCAGGGGAGGAGGAGGAGATTCTAGACCAGGATTAGCTTGTGAAGAGCTATAATCTTGAGATCGAGTGGCTACATTAACTTTAGCATCGACCATATTGATACATAAATGGTCGCCATCTTACAACGACGGGTTTTGACTCCCACCAGCCGCATTTCTGGCGTTCAAAGAGCTCGAGGCCAAGTGCTGATTATGTGGAAATGGATTTGTCATCACGTCGGGCGGAAGAGATAATAGCCTTGCAGCTTTCACAAGTTTGGGGAAGAAATGGGTAAGGTGATCGTCTATGCAAAGCTTACAGGGAAACTTCACCTTACGTATTTCTTGTTTTCCCTCTCCAACATTACTATTCGTCTTCTCATTATTATCATTGTCCTTGGTTTTATTGCCATTTTCCCCACCCTTACGATTATTACGTCCTTTTTTCTTATTACCTCCTGGTTACTGGTTACCATTTGGGTTTGCCGATGATTGCACGAAATGTACATCTGATGACTGAGTGGTGTTGGAAGACACAGATGAAGCTGGCCCTCTTGCAGACTGTCTTAGAGACAAATCTTTCAAATGGCTTGTCACTGAGTCTGTATATCTTACATTGGCGGAACCTATAATGAAATCGGCATGAGGTCTGAGATTTTGTCTAGGGTCATAAGTTGATCATGGTGTGTCCGAAAGAAGGTGGTATAACATCCCAGAATGAGCATATATCAAATCTAACTATTGGGCTCTAAATATCGCTTCTTATTCAGTGGTAACCCCGGAAGTAACAATGTCCTTTGAGATAGGAGCATGCAAAGACTTAAGGAACCATTCTAAAAGAAAGTCCAGGGGTATAGGAGTCTTAGTAGACCTCTTCCATCTATGCCACTCCTGGATATGATTTGAGATATGGGTGGCGATATCATGGCGTAAAGTTGATAGAAGTTCTAGGCCATGATCGTAACAAATGGGCAACTGGAAGTGGTTAAGGAAGACCATCACCAACTGATTAAAGGTCCCATATGCCCCCCTAGGTAACTCAATATACCATTTTGCAGGAACTTTAATGAGAGTGTGTTGAAATAATATCAAAAGAATAGAATCGTCATTAAGGGCATTTGATGAGCACCAAAGGTGAAAGGTAGTGATGTGATCACCGGGATCCTCTCCATTCTTAACCTCAAAATTTGGAATTTCTGAAGGAAGCTTGGTGGGGATGGGGGGCCATGTAGGATCATGACTCATAGGGTTTTTCATTAAATTAGACAAATCTAGCAGACTAAGCGTGGCCAGAAAAGAGAGACGGGGTTGCGACATCTGGCCCCAAGCTCCCAAGAAAGATTGTGCATGCGAAACTGCAACCCATCTAGGATTCTGGTAAGAACCATAGCCCTGTATGGGATTATAAGGCCCTCCTCCAGGCTGATTCATAAAAGGTTGGTTGAGAATCATTCCAGTAGGAATGTTCTTTTGAGGGTTATAAAAATTGCCCCTAGCCGGATTGGATCCGGGTTGGGGGTTATAAAAATTTCCCTTAGTCAGATTGGATCTAGGTTGGAGGTTTCCCAAAGCATGAAACGAACCTCCCCCGAGTGGAAATTCGGAGAATATAGGTGGATTCGTCATGCCAAAAGTATTGGTCGGAATTGACACCGAGGAGGTAGGGGTATATGACGGACCTTGAGTAAAAGCATGTCCGCCAAGTTGGTTGCTCCACTTAGAAGTAGGAGGGTTGGACCCGAGGTTAAAATCATGAAAGAATCCCATATTAGGAGTCATTTGAGGGATTTGAGATCCACCAAACGAAAAAGGAGTGTAGGGAGGTGTACTGCCCTCAATCCCAATGCTATCATTAAGGCCAACAACTGGGATGGAGTTCGAAAACTGCAAAGTAAAGTTGGGCATACCATAGGAAAATGGACTAGAAGCCATAAGGATGGATTGAACATTATATCCCGGCAAGTGACCAAGAGACCCAAAAGGGTTCGAGGTAAGAGACTGAGCATTCACAATAGGCCGAGGTATGGTAATGATAGGTGCCTCTGGTGCTACAACCATTGTGGTTGCAGGATTCAAAGGGGTTCCATTAACTATAGTGGGTGTGGGAGTCGAAGGGCTCCCAGTGTTCTGAATATTAGATTCAATACTCATCCTTGTAGAATCACAAGTCTGAACAGTGGAGGTGTGTGTACCACGTATAATAACTCTACGCCTTTTAGAAGGCAAAGACTCGAAATCTAGTGGTAATTGTAACAAGCGATGGGACCGTTGGGGGCGTTGTTCCGACTCCACGATGACTTAAGACTCTAAAGATAAAAAAATATCCTAAGTCCAACTAGCATTCAAAGAACACACCAAAAGTCAAACGACCAAAATGCATGCAAATGGGGTAAAGTGGTTGAGTGGCCTCCCTTCCTAAAGAAGGTATGTCTCACCTAAGAGGGGCTTGAGAATCCCTGCTAAAGATCGGAGGTAAAAAAATCAGTTATAAGGGCTCTCGTGGGCTTAACAACTAGTCGGTCAGATCTCTCCGGAGAGGTAATCCTCCGTAAAGGTTGTGTGTTGTCCGACCCTTATCTGACCTAGGGTACTTGTAGAATAACCCCTGCAAGTAACCTATGAGACACCTAAGTCAAGCAACTAATCAACCAATGTATAATTGATGCACAAGCGAGCATTCGTAAGTCAGTTCCACCATATGGGTAGGGTAGAAAAGCCCGAAACCTTGAAAGTATCGCCTCTCACAGAGGTAAAGGCACTAGAAAGATCCCCAAATATGAATAGATCCCCATAAACATCTCTGACGCTAGGAAGGTATCGGGGGGATATCCCTTCAACCGACTTCGCACGACCTAGTGATTAACTCTGGTGTGAGCGGAGCCTTCTAATATTATCAATTATACACTGGATTTCTCCACTTCTTTTCTCAGACACATATGTTGATTTAATTTCCTTGAAAAATTTTACTCACAAAATCCTATTCCAAGGCACTAAACCTAATCTAGTTTGTGCACCCTAAAAAATAAAATCGTGACTAATAAATTTTAAATTATAGCATTGATTTTCTGGCCATGATTACTCAAAAAGGTATGGTAGTGAAAATCATGATGTTATGACTCTGCAAGAAAATTAAATATGAAATTAATGCAAATTCCTAACTTTAACTTTCAATGAATGATATGTTTCTAAAAACCAATGCAATTTTCAAATTCAACTCTGCAATTCTGAAGTAAAATGCAATCTTTCACTATATGCACTAAGCTAAGGAAAAAGACTCCAAAAGACAAAAATGCCAAGCAATGCAAAATGCCTATTTTTTTGTATTTTCAATATATCAAAAACCAAAAATGCACGGATTGAAGAGTAAAATGATATATAATCCTACTGTGTATAGAAAAAGATAACTCAAGAAGGCTACCAAGCAATAAAACATCTAGCCCAATGTACAAGGACAATAAAAAATGAAAAGATGATGAGAAAGACTTTGCCCAAAAATTCAACCAAAAGAGGGTTTCCTGTCATCCCAGAGACGCTTAACAGGCACTACAGAGACCCAAGAAGGCTCAACAAACATCAAATCCCACCCAACAAACACCAGACCGAGAAAACATGCAAGGAAAAAAGGTGTACGCGACTGTTCAGGAAAACATAGCGTATATACACATATTGCAGTGAGACAAACAACGTATGTATGCGATTGTCAAGGAAAAAGGTGCGTATATGATTTAAAACAAGGCTAGGAAAGGGAGAAAGGTTGAAAACTCATACCCAGAGTGAACAGAAATTGTCAAGCAGTGATACGACAAGAAACAAAAAGGAAAGAGAGAAATGCAAGGAGAATAAGTACTCCAAACCCTTAGAAAGAAGATCAATCCCCAGTATGGTCACCAATTCTGTTACGAGGGAAAATATCTCTATGGCTAGGGTAAACCACAACAGACAGATATGACTGCAGAAATCAACTCTATCCCAAAAACATGCTATATAAACCAATGTGAAAGCGAGATAAGAAAGAGGCCTACCTCGTCCATATGTTCGATGATGTCCACCGTTGAGGACTTTGACCCAAAGCTTTATACCTGCAACAAGTTCTCAACAAACAAGTAGAGAAAGCATATAGTGATAATATAAAAGGTTAGCACATTAGATAGCATAATCCATTAATATACATTACAAATATTCCCATGGATATGAACTCATATATTCCCAAGATATCAATTGGACAGGAAATGAGTATTTCTATTAATAAATGATCAGTAGAAGTGAAAACATTATAGAATTTCATGTCAGCACGGTTCAGAACCGAGAAACTAAGTTCCTTCTAGTTGGGCCTCCACCACTTTAATCCTCCACTAAAGGCAAGCTCATAGAAGGGAGACAATGAGGTTCTCCATCAATAAGGGAACATCTTAGGGGCTAAACACTATGTTTAGACTTAAAGGACAAAGGGATGCAGACTCAAAATGAAGTAATAATTTCTCCAGAGTAAATTTTCTCTCAAAGTTGAATTCTTTCTCCCTTTTCCATAGCTCGGAATTGGCCCATTTATAGCCTTCAAAGTGGAACTGAAGGCTCGAGTCAAAATGTTTCCAGTATATGGAAGGCCAAGGATCATAGATCTCTTATCGTGACATGGAAACCCAACATTTAATTTTGATTTTATGGCACAAATCTCGATGTACGCGGGCTGTAGTGGAGTAGCCTGTGTATATGCATGTTGTATAGTGTGCAAGATGTGTACAAGTGGACAAATATTAATTTTTGTCTCTGGATTTTATCAATAGGGAAGATAAGTCTGCATAGGGAAATGGAATAATGCCCTATGTGCAAGATTGCATAGGGTGAGGAAAATATTGCTATAATAGTTTGAAACTCATCAATGGTTTTTATCCCCAAGCTCCACAGGAAACGACTTGTTGTTAATAATCAAAGGATTTCTTTTGTTTCCTGAATATAACTTCTCCATCTGAAATAAAACATGTATCTAGTTCTTCTCAGAGGAAAAACGATGGCATTTTTGGACTAACCCTGGCTCAAGGAGGTCCAATGAAAAGCTAAGGAAAAATATGGAATGACTGTTGCATACGTCGACCTCACTGAGCTGCCACTTGGGTTATAGGTAAATGATGTGTTGACTCTGGCTTTGAACCTATGAGAGTGTGGGGTTCACCACGTACCCACCATCCTTTAAATGACTTAATTGTTAACCAAAGGTGTTGGTCGAACTTCACGACTTGTAAAAACTACTTGGGGACTTCTTATTACAGAATATATCAATGTAATTTTTTTTGTTTACTTTGCTTCTGCGAGAATGAGCTTATTCTTTGATAATTGAATTAGGTTATTTCTTGTTTTTCTTTTTTCTAAAGAAGAGATGTTATCACCCATCTCAAAAAGATTAAAGGGTTTTCCAACTATTACAATCTTAATACTTTGATTGGGTTCTCCTTTATATTTGAGAGTATTCATCCAATTTGCCTCTCTAGATATTCCTGCAAGTATTCATATGTTTGTATATTATTACCTTTCTTATATTATATCTATGTCAATAAATGATTGAGTGAGATATTTACTATCTTTCCCTGTAGATAAAAATGATTACATACTATTCACTCCTCTGTTTGTTACCTATGCAACTTAAATATTTTTGTGATATCTCTTTACTTTGTTTATCTTTACACATACAAAGATTTCTAGCTTGGAAAGAATGATACCCCAATAGAGTTTATGTACAATATTTCATTGATTTCTATTTCTATTTCTAGATAAATATAGAGATCTCCACTAATTATTTTTCTGTTTAAGTACATAACATTGTTATATATATATAGTTTCAAGAGATAGTTTTCACACACATATTAACTACAAGAGTTAGACCAACAATGTAAGCTATATTTGCAATTATGAGAATAGAAATATTGGAATCCTATTCTCCTTATAAAAGTATATGCAAGAATGATCTCAGCTAGCAACTTTATGGTTTACTAATATTTTTGTTTTCGTCATTCTTTTCAGTAGCAATAAATAATGACACTAAAAAATATTGCTAAGCATTGATCACAAAAGTCCTAAAGAAAACACATAATGTTTATTTACTCTATAGAGATTAAACTCATAGTATTCCTCTAGTTACCTCAAAAGAAATACTTTCAGATGACTATGACTATAATTATTAATAACTAGTAATAACGGGAATAAAAGATAGGAAAAACATATATGCACCAAAAATAAATACTGGGGACAAAATAAGGAGAGAATCCAGTTCCTCCAAACCATAGAACAAAGAAACTGATTTACTTTCTCCTATCACCCCTGTAATGTCCCCCTCTCCTTGAAAGGCGCCAATGAGGACTTAGTAGTCTAGTCACCCCTCTAGACTATAGTCCAATGAAAAAGGGGTAACAGGCGCTTAAGACGTCACTAGGTGAATCAACTTTGTTTTATTAAAGTGACTTTGAAAGAAGGGATTAATGATTTAAAGGGAAATTAGAACAAAAACATTAGAAGAAGTCATAAAGTAACTCAATGAAGAATTAGAATATGGAGGTATAAAATAAATAGGAGGGCACCTCACTCCTCATTCATGTTATTCTTCTTTTGAGATTATAGAGCTATGGAGCTTACGTTTTGAGGGGTTTGAGTGAACAAACCCTAGAGATGAGCAAGGAGGTGAAAGATTCCTATGTTCCTTGTCCAATCTTGGCAAAGGAGGTGAAATATCCCCCCCTCACCATTCTACTCCACTACATGATCATCATTACTACGTTTTGGAAGAGAAGCGGCACAAATTTGAATAATTTCTAGCAGGAGGGGCACATTAGTTGAAGAAGAAGAGCTTGATTTGACTTGGGGAAGCTAGATCTACAAGAAAAATTATTCCAGAAGTCATTGCTATCATCTTAGCACCATTTTCCAATAATTATTTGAGGGTTTATCTTGATTATTGAATTATTGTGGACTTGGACCGATTTTCTGAAGAGGGGCACATTTTCTTCTAAGGAGGATTTGAGTTGGTAGGTTAAATTTGAGGGTTTGAACCCTATCTTGCTTCATAGGGTATCTAGAGTTCCCGATCTACAATTTGACTATGTTTTCATGAGATTTGGAGGCCATCTTCACGGGGTCCGAAATCTAAATTATTTCCAGTCAGCCATGGGACATTCTGGCACCATATCCAATCATTGAGGGGTGCACCAACATCATATATGAGGATTTCATCTTAAAAGGGAAAGAAATAGATCATTTCTTGATCATCACTCATCTATTGGAGATTATTGAGACTCTATATCCCCGCATCTTTATATTCGAAGGGGAATTTACCCCATATCTCCTTATTTTGACTATATTGTACTAGATTTGTAGATCTATGCATGAAGATAAACTTATACTACTAAATGAATGTTAGATCTGAAGTTTCTTGCAAAATTTGTTGTATTTTATTATATCTTGTGGTATTTCTCTACAATCATTCTTCTTCTATGCTATTAAACTCGTCCCTAAACACCTAGTGTGAAACTTCTGAAGAAAACTAGCAAAACAAAACAAACAAAAATCAGATCTAGCCTCAAATTTCTAAACAAAATAGCTTGGGAACATTACAGTGGTATCAAAGAAAACCCCTACGCCATTGTGTGATTATTTCTAATGCATGGGAGAAGAGGTCATAGGGGATAACCACTTACATGTAATTATGAAGAAGAAAATCAAGGGGTCAGTATGGGAGAGACTCAAGAATCAAAGGAACCATTTTTGGTAGAAAGGGTCTTTGATACTCTACAGAATAACCAGGGCATACTGTAGCAGCATCTGGGTGAAATGCATGGCCATTTATCCAAAGGCCAAGTAGATCTAAAAATATCTTTGATGGAATTATCTAAAAGATTGGATATAATGATATCCCTTTTGGAGGAGCAGGGCAGGACTCAACCGATTTTTTGTCAATATTTGATGGAGATAAAACATAGAAAGGATGTGCCAACATTTGGAGGAAACAATGGGGCTAGTGGTTCTCAAGGGGGAAATGGAAATCAGGAGGAATCCATACACATGGGCCATATAGAAAGCATACACTCTCATTCCCAGGTAGCTAGCAAAGCCACTCCTAGACCGTACTTCCCTACTTTTAGGAAATTTCAACCAAGGGACTATAATCCCTTGAGTTAGGACACTATGGAGGATGAATGTGAGACGGTGGAAAGGGAATATAACAACATGAGTGCAGGCTTCATGAGACAAGTCTCCTTACTTGATTTCTATCATCTCAAACTCAAAAAGAATTCCAAGGAACATCATTGGGGAGATAATGAGCTAGGACATAAGGAAAGTAGGATGGATATACCTACCTTTGATGGAACCAATCAGATCTCAGCTACAACTTGGGTACAAAATCTAGATGTGTATTTATAGCTGAACTCCATGGAAGAAGGGAACTCCATCAAGTATGAAACCTTGCATTTGATGGGAAAGGCCCATTATTGGTGGTTCCACGAGATGACTACCTTGGGGAATGAGCATGTTACCTCCTACAGGGACTTAAATCATAGACTCATTGATAGGTTTGACAAGGAGGATCCTGAGCTTCATTTCAGGGACCTCATGTAGATTAAGCAAACAAGGTCTTCATAAGATTTTATTGAAGAGTTTCAAAGGGTGTAAGTTAATGTCCCAGATAATTCAGAGTCTCGATTATTGATGATGTATAAAGAGGCACTAAATGATCCAGGTTAAGGATTTCAATCCTACAACCCTACATGATTCCATTGAGTGCACTAGGTACTTGATTGGAGCAACCAATAAAAAAAAATTCACTTCTAAACCTCCAGCCATTACTAAACCCATAGGTCCGAGGAAATTTGACAAGGGGAAGGGGCCATTGGATGAGGCTACAAGGTGTTATGAGGAAAATCTCTCTATGGCTAGGGTTAAACCACAATAGACGGAAATGACTGCAGAAATCAACTCTATTCTCAAGTATGCTATTTAAACAAATATACTAGCAAGACAAGATAAAAGGCCTACCTTGTCCAGACGTTCGATGACATCCATCGTTGAGCACTTGACCCAAATCAATATACCTGCAACTAGTCCTCAACAACCAAGCATAGCAAGAATATGGTGATAATATATGGTTTTATCACATTCAATAGCATAATACATTAATATACATAACAAATACGCCCATGGAATAATAATTCAAATATTTGCAAGATATCAATTGGACGGGAAAAGAGTATTTCTATTAATATATGATCAACAAAAGTGAATAAGTTACAAACTTCCGTGTCGCCATGGTTTGGAACCAAGAAACTAATTTCCTTCTAGCTGGGCCTCCACCACTTCAATCCTCCACCAAAGGCAATCTCATAGAAGAGAGACAATGAAGTTCTCAATCAATAAGGGAAGAGCTTGGGGGTTGAACACTGTGTTCAGACTCAAAGGACAAAGGTATGCAGACTCAATGTGAAGTGAATAATTTCTCCAGAGTAACTTTTCTCTCAAAGTTGAATTCTTTCTCCTCTTTTCCATAGCTCGGAATTGGCCCATTTATAGCCTTCAAATGGAACTAAAGGGTCGAGTTAGAACATTTCCAGTATGTGGAAGGCCAAGGATCATTGATCTCCTATCATGACATGGAAACCATACACCATTTTTCATTTATGGGCACAAATCCCGATGTACGTGGGTTGTAGTGGTGCAACCTGCGTATACACATGTTGTATAGTAGGCAAGGTGCGTATATGTGGAAAAAATGTATTTTTAGCTTTGGGATTTGCAAAAATGGATGAAAAGTCTACATAGAGAAATGGAAAAAGTCCCTTTGTGAAAGATTGCATAGGGTGAGGCAAATATTAATATAACAAATTCCCCCTAATGTGTGAGGTCAGAGGAGTATCTGCAATGACCGAAATACATTATAAAAAATCCATTTATTATATTTTACCTTTAGATCTTCTTGCATATATATCCTACAAAGATCTATTGGTATTCCTAGAGTAGGTCCTATATTTCTAGACCTATAGGCTCT
>JZKD02S0642330.1:56003-71671 GCA_000966675.3 Picea glauca
GGTATGCATTTCACTCAAGTTACAAAATAATATAAAATGCATATGCATCAACTCCAACTAGAAAAAGATACCTTGCTAACTAACTCACACAATTAAATATAAAATAATGTAGATGCACCTAGAAGGTTGGGGCCCCAAGCAAGTAGCACCCCTCAAACGTTGGGCTACTTAGCTAAACTGGATGAGCTAGCTAGGTTGGCTTGATGGCTTTGTCCTCAAGGAAGGAATGCCTCTCCATGTATGCGCTGATTGGCTAGCTATCTTTTTGAGCTAAATAAACCCTTGTTGGGATTTTTGCTGGTGGAAAACATCTTTGTTCCTCATCGAGGTACCACCCTCAGAATGAGGGGAAGAGCTCAATAAAATTTCATAGAAAATGCACTAAACAAAAAAAATTAAAAAAAAAATAAAAATAAAAACATCCATGTATTTAAAAAAAAAAATTAGGTAATGTATTATGTATTTCAAATCTTAAAATTAAATACATGCTACCATTTGAGATGTACATTTTTTAGTTTTTAACAAGGTTATACTTTTGAAATATCAATTTGTAAGATTTTCAATCCACATCTAAATAAGATTATACTAAATTCCATACTTAATAGCATACATACATTATTTTAAATTCAACGAATTGTTATATAAAATATTAATGAATCTTATAAAATATTGATTTTAATAATTACAATTTTTTTTTTAATTAATTAATTAAGTTATGTCTTCGTCAAATCTTTGACGGAGGAACTACGGAAAAATACGAAGAAAACCTAGAATTTACCGAAGATTCCTCGGGAAAGTGACATTTTCATATCCCCTTGGGATTATGGTTTTATGCACAAGGGTGGGATTTCTTGTTCCTCGCTAGGGGACAAAGGAAACATTCAATTGAGGGATAATTCTCTAAACACTTATGTATATCCAACTGAGATGGAAAACATACTTGTGAGGGTAGACTATGACAAAACTTTTACTAGAATGTGTTTCTCCATACACAACATGGACACACGTTCTTTGGCTCAAATTTAAAAAGGTATTTCTCCAGTATGTGTGATATGTTATTAGATGCTTTCCTTCATTTAGTCTTTACTTTAGGTCGGAGGGGTCATGATGATACCCATTCAATATCCGAAGGCTCTTTGAGGAGGTTTGACTTAGTTCCCACAATTTTATGCATGGATAAGAGGAAGATAAGGTAGTTTAGAGGGAGTGTTTGGAAAACAACTTTAAGTCCAAGCATGATCATACAAATGAGATATCCTTTGATACTTTGGTTGTTAGTAAGGTTATTGGATTAACATTCTTTGAATTGAAATCTATAATACAATCTTATGCTTTCCCAACAAATTTCTTAAGTGAGGGCTTAAACAATCTTTACATTTGGTAAAAGAGGATTGTTTAAGGTTTGGGGAGTTTGGAAAAGAACATTCTTCTTCCTTGTCTAATAAGATTATCATGGTAAATAGTAGTGGGAGAGTGGACGAGGGTTGGTGAAAGGAGAGTGAGGGGATTAGTTTGGATTGTGGTTTAGTTGAGAATATAAGAAACGATCTCATCGAGGAAGAAAAGGAAGACATGAATTAAATAGAGAACTTCCCTAGTTAAACTTGTTCTTGGGGAGGATATTAAGATGCATGAATTTATTGGATTTTCTACATAGAATCTAGTGGGAAGACTCTTTGGTTATCGATTTAGTGAAAAGAGTATTCAAGATTGGGTAAAAATGAACTAGGAAGGTTTTTTGGGCTATGTCCCAAGCCATTTTTTCCTATTAAGGGGATGTTTGGCTTTGTCCTT
Source organism: Picea glauca (assembly GCA_000966675.3). Lineage (NCBI taxonomy): Eukaryota > Viridiplantae > Streptophyta > Pinopsida > Pinales > Pinaceae > Picea > Picea glauca. The sequence continues at coordinate 57,798 of JZKD02S0642330.1, forward strand.
CCACTAAGAAGAAGATGCGACCAATATCCTTTCAAAATAGAGAAAATTGGCTTGGGATAGGATGGATGGATTTTTCCTTTAGCTTGGAAGAATATGTAACCAATATTATTTCCAAACATTGGAAGTGGAATAATGCTCCTTTTTTCCTTAAAATATGGACCTTGTATTTTGACTCCTAAATGAAAAGGATGGATAATATCCTAATTTAGGTGAATTTACCAGGTCTCCCACTTGAACTCTGGTCTAAGGAGGGTTTTAAAGAGATAGGGAATTTAGTAGGATAGTTTATTGAGGCTGACATGAGTTTCCTTGAATCAAGGAATCCATTATTAAAAATGAAAAGAAAAAGAGGAAGGAGACGATATTCCTTGAGGATGAGTGAATACAACACATCAATATTTACTTTAACCCACATGGAATCAAAATAATGAACTACCTTGGGACTCAATGCTGGGTCACGACGAAGTAAAATAATATGTAACAAATAATTCAATATAAAAACTACTTATCCCACCTCAAATGAGTTGGATGAATCAGGAGCTAGCTTGATCCACATAAGGTCCAAGGCTAAGTTTGGGAAAATAAAAGATAGGGACAAGAAAGGGTTTACTAATCTAGGCTTGAATGGATTTGACTTCATGCTTCACATGTTTCGTTTGTCTAATTCCATTCACCTAATCCTACTTTTCTTGTATAGACTAGTGAATGAAAATCAAAGAAGGCAAGATGAGAATCTAACTTATAGCAAGAGACAAATAATCCAAACAACAGACACACAAAAAATAAATTATAAAAAGGGGCATGGACATGTTGTGCAAGTAATATGTTTATGATAGAGATCCAAAAAATAATGACAAGTTTCTCTAAATTTCACAAAATATTGCAAAGAAAATAAAATTCTAGGTTGTGACCAAGAAGGAATAATTATAAAATAAAATCCTAAATCTAAGACCAAGCAAAATAAAGAATGAAAATTCTGAAGGTTCCCTCAAAGTCGATGGTGTGGAATGTCCAACCTATAACATGAGAGTCATTATTTTTTAATTATTGGGTGTAGGGGTAGTCTTCTACTTCCACGTTGCTCCAAGTTCCATTCCAAAGAGAATTAGAGAAGTAAGGAGCTCTAAATGTGAGAAGGTGGGGGAAGAGGAGGTGCAAACAAGATTCAGTGGGAGTCAAAGTAAAATGGGAGTGAGAGGAGAATTTGGCATGGTTCAAGAATGCTAGGTTTCAGACTAGGCACAATGGAACAATAGTGATAAGGTCCTTAATGAACCTCCTTGAGTGGAAACATTTCACTATTAATAGAAACCATGAAAGTCCTCAATGAACCTCCTTTAAAGGAAACATCTCACTAATAAAAGAAAAGATGGTGATGAATCTAAGCAAATTATGGATAATGTGAATTCTCATGAAAACATATTCCTAACTAGAGGTGCTAATGTTTTGATGGAATCCATGGGAGTCACCAAGCCAATCCTTCACTACTAGAACTACGGGATAAATCAAAGATGCAAACATATGAGCCATGTATGTGAAAAGAAAAATAAAAAATACTGGAAAACAAAAGGGAGGAGGAAGGCCCCTAAGATGGGAGAAAATTCTCCATGAACAAGCATGAAAATATAAAGGAAAGTAAACAAAAGTGATTTGCATGGGGGGCTAGGGATCTAGAGAGGGGTTGAAGGTTCAAGTTGAGGAAGCAAATCCCTAATAGTGCCCAATTTATGAAAATGGGCAAGGAAAATGCACCAATAAAGATTTCATATTTTGTTTACAAAAGGATCTCTTTGATCCATGGAAAATAAGAAAAAACAACTCTTTGTTCCATAATAAACTAGCAAAATCTTGTAGAACATTGAAACAAAAACTCACCAATGATTTTTTTTTTGTGTGGAATGGTTCTTAGATTCATAAAATTCAATGGAAACAAAGGAAGGAAACATCCAAAAAAGAAAAGGAAAAGGATGAGATTCTTACCACCTAAAAAAATAAATCACATGGCCCCACCAAGGAGTGAATCCACTAAGAAAGACCAAGGAAAAAACAAGGAAACGAATATTTCATAGTTTTGATTTAATTAAAGATGTGCAACTTACACAATAAACCAAGAAATCAAAGGGGGAACTCTCAATTGGACCAAGTAACCAAAGGGGATACTCTCAATTGGTCTTGTGTGATACAACCCACCAACATCTAGTGGTAATGATAGTTGCATGAATATTGGGTTAACTTGAAAAGGTTGAATTGGTCATCGCTAGTTGAATAAGATGGAAACCAAAAAACTAAATTAAATTAAAGAGAATGATCAAAGAAACATTAAAGGAAGGACTATAAAAGGAAACCATGCCAAATAGAATACCATGAAAGGTGAATTTTTCATACTCCAACTTTAAAATGTAAGTGTTATTAAAATAGTCATTAAGATAGTGTATTTAGAAATACTTAAAAAAACATTGATTAAAATTCTGAAATGCTTGATTAACATCGATTAACATCGATTAACATCGATTAACATTATCATTATTGTTGATGTTTTCATATTGAAAAAAAAAAATGTAATAAGACATAAATTATCACACTTTGTCAAATATTTGACTAATATCTTTATTTCAATATATTTGGTAAACATTGATCATTACTTCCCTCCTTTTATTAATATTTGCATATAAAAATACCATTATAAGTTTAAATAATTTTTTTTAATTACTCAAACTTTGATTAAACTTTCAAAGCATGACACCAATTTTTCATGGTAACAGTCACCCATTCTCTATTTTAGGTGGCCACCAAAAATTTTCACCAACCAAGCTAAACCTCTTGGACATCATCTTCGAATTTAGAAGGTTTTTTCATTATTAACATCATCACTCCTGATCTCAATTTGAAAAACGGTGTAACAATTGACTTGCATGGGCGAGCCATTGTGAGCAAGTTTGTAGGAAGGATAATGGATTATAATATTGTCTTGGCTTGGATGGGGAAATAATGACAGTCTACCCTGGTTTATCTTCCTATTTTCCACCTTCTCCCCAGGTTGGATGGGGGTGATTTTTCAATTTAAGTTAGATGGAGAGAATATCCTCATGGGCCAGTGGAATTGGGATCACCATCTTTTATGTAGAAATCCATGACATCCCCTCTTCCATGCCAGAGAGGAGAGTCTATCCATCCTTCCAATCTGGATAAATCTCCTGAACCTCCCCATTGAATTTTGGTTGAATGAGGGGCTACGGGCCATTGGCGGGGTCCTGAAAAATTTCATCACAGTAGAAAAAAATATATAAAACTTCAAACTACATATGTTTCACTCAAATCTTGGTGGATGTCAATCCCAAGAATGGTCTATATGAATCTATGGATATCATGATGGGTGAAAATATCTACATGCAACAATTGGATTATATCCATTTTCCTTTTTGTTGTGCTCGCTGCCATCGTGTGGGACAATTGCATGGAGAGTGTGATTTGAGTTTGTGAAATTTTGGTCCAAACCATGACCAGGTGACAGGGTCGCCCCCAATGCACAATAAGACATATTGCAAAAAGTCTCACTCTCCATCGCTATATTTTTATAATAAAGGTGATATCCAACACACAGAGGAGCATCTGTCGACTAGCATCGAACCTGTACTCACAATGCCAACTCCTCCTATCGACTGAGGTATTGGGAAACCTTCAACATTGAACAACTTAACTGGAGATGTGGATCTATTAGAATCTCAGCGTAACACTTTGGAAGTGATCTAGGCTTCAAAAAATCCTTCATTCCACGATGTTGTTAAGTCTTCCAATTTTCATAACATTATCTCAGCTCCTTGTACTACCTTACCTGTAATTGCTTTGAATTTAAAGTTGGGATTGGGGACTAGGACTCTCCCCCACAATGTGGTATTCTCTCCACCTCTACATAATCCTTCCACAACTAACTTCCAACATGATTCTTCCACTTGCTTTGTTCCTTCGATTCCTTCCTCCTCTCAGGCTGGGTCTGGTGAAAATCTAATGCAGGAGCATCGCTCCACCTCAGCAACGTGCAAGCATTCCAACACATCAAATCGCATTCAAAGAGGGGAGAGGCACCAACCCTCTCGTTTTGCCCTAATTTTTAAATTTGAAATGTAATATTAAAATAAATTAAATGCTGTAAGGCTAGAAGAGCCGAGTTGATGCCTTTGTATAGGCTGTAGTAAAGGTTTCCTTTAATGGTTAAATGTAGGTAAATCTAGATCCAATCTAGACTATATTTTCATTCAATGTAATAAGCCTCAGTATTTAGGTGTTGTAAATGGTGATTAGACACCACTAGAGTAGTTGGAGGGAAAGGCTCGAGGAGCCCCTCTTGTATAAATCATTGTAACGTATGCCCAGTAGAGGTTGCTGAAAATCTGAGAGAAAATCATTGTAAGCCAAGGAGAGAGCCGAGACTCAGTTGTAGTCCGAGCCTACACACATTGTAATTAGCATTATGATACTAATATAAAAGAATAGATTTCACTGTTTATGAATTCCTTTGTGGTGAATGTGTGTGTTATGAATGTTATCTGTGTGTTTATGTGCATATGATGTAGATGTATGTGATAGGTTTCATCTGTAGGAAGAATATAAAATTCATTATCTGTCTGTGAGTTTGCTGGATTATTTCTGGGTTCTTTAGGCTAAATGCAAGGAGTGCATGATAGAGTGCTGAGAACTCTGTGAGCCAATGCAAGGAGTGTGTATCTGAACTCTACTTCGAGTTTAGAGGAGAATGTGCCAGGTGGGAACACCAGAATAGTTTACAGACTCAAGGAGGAGCCTTAGGGTTACTTAACACCCTAAAGGAAAGTCTGCGCAGGAGTAAGCGTAGCTAGAGTTGTTGAATACTCTGAAAGACTTTGCAAGGTGGGTGTTGAGGAAAAGATATGAAATGATCTTACTCAAGCATTTTCATATTTTTCTTGGCTAAAGAAAAATAGACGATAATCTCACCCTATGTTTATAGCCAACAAAAATAACATCCTAACTCACGGGTATTAAATACCAGTTCTTAGGCTAGTCTTTTATCAATAAAAATCTTGCTGGAAATTTACTTTTTATGTAATTTTCTGAATATAACAGTTGATGAAATAAATGTAAAGATAGAAGTAAAGACACCAATATGATAATCAAGACACATGAGACATAAAGCAATCCTTTATTTCATTCCAATTCACCAAGGAGTCATTTTCTTTACAAAATCTCATACAGAAATTTTGGACCAAAGTCAAACTTAGACATCTCCGATGGAACATAAAAAAGGACCTCTGGCAGAAAACCAAAATTGAACTCTAAAATCTGGACCATCTTGCCACAGATTGCTGCCCACTTGACTCTGCACAATATAATTTGTTAGTCATGAAAACTAATTCACAAAAAGACAAGTCTAGACAGTCTATCAAAGATAGATCAACACCTCTGAAAAACAAGTGTTTGAATGGTGTAATTCAGCCCTGAATATTGTTGTCTACAATAAGACCCCGCTATTATAAAAGAGAATTAGGCTTGTGATGAATAAATGAATGAATGAAAACTGAACTATCTCAACATAAACTCAAAGAGCAAACCTTAGTATGCTTATGCTTCTATCCTCCTTGTTCCTCCCTTTCCTTTTCCCTTTAAACAAATTAGAATCGGTTGAAGTAGTTGAACCAATTCATTAGTTAAGTTAATTAAAAGACTCAACCAACTTTAAGTTAGGGGGAACAATAATAATCATAATAAGGGTTATAATTAAATAATAACTAGTAGGTGGAACCCCTTGTGACTCCCTTTAGTTCTTAGCAATCATAACATACTAGTCAATTAAGTAAAAACACACCCTTCCTTGTGACTCCCATCATCATATTAACATTTGACAATTTATCTCAATAATGTTTGCAATTATTTCCAAAATATATTACCAACATATCCAAAAGCATGCCATACGAAAATCTGAAGTCAACTATCATTAACAAAAAAACTTAAAATCCATATTTTCCGGTTTGTGAGGCAATCTTTCCCTTGCTGATGCTATCATATTTTAGTCCTTCTGAACCTGCCTTAGGCTGTGTGGATTATTCAAGCCTCATCTTGCTGATCATATGAGAGCAATCGTCCTTCCAATGCAAGTGGGAGGACACATATTTACCATAATTAGCTGAAGATGCAGAAGGGGCAGTAGCGACCTTCTCTTTGATAGAGGCCTAGTATGCCTCTGTTTTCAACCTTTTATTTGAATAGATCATCCTTGTATGCATGATTGATTAGAAAATAATCTTTTAAATAACCATACATGATAACTCTTTTAAAAATATGAAATAGATTTTGGCTCAACAATATATCAGACTCATGCAACCCAATCCATACACATTTTTTAATTGTTTTTCAATGAGCAGGGGGTGAACAAAGGGTCCTGGGATATGCGAGGGGTTTGTATTGAGAGAAACATGATAAGACGAGGGGGAAAAGAACACGGTTACTGCTCAAGGAAAACAAACAATCAACTGTAATGCAAACCAAGAAACATCACTGTGATCCAACCAAGAACTATGACCTTCAACTGCTTTAATACAAACTTCTTCTTAACTGTAATTAATTTTAGAACTGGGGGTGAAAAATGAATGTGGGGAGGCGAAGGGGTTGTAATTGGTGAAAAGCGAAAGAATGGTGGGGAAAGAGAGTGGGTACTGTTCATAAAATTAATTAAGTAATCCATAAAAGCATTCTGTCAAAGGAAATACACCAACCAAATAACCACTGTGACCCCCCAAAAAAACCACTGCTATGTATAAGTCAAACACCTTTGTGCATTGACTTGTTGAGTGTTCATAATCAAATATTTAACACAGTCATCAAACAAAACAACATACATTCCATAACAGTCTGTAGGGGAGCTCTGTTTTCTCCATTTATCCATTTAACACCTTATAACAATTCTCAAATGTATAATAGTAATCATTTCCACTCTGTTAATCATCAAAATCAACCACTGCCCACACATTACTTCAATCATCAAATACACTCAAAAGTCTTGTTTCAAAATTGCAATGAAGTTATACTGTCACTGCAATTGGGTCTGGCATTGTTAAAATGCATGACATTTGTTAAACATACATAGTGGACAGCCAACCCAATAATCCATATTTAAATTGTAAACACCCTGAATCGCCATTTAAACAGGCAGACAACAACTACCACTCCAACTCATGCTATGCTGTAGAAAACAAAAAATAATTCAATCAATGCAAGTGTAATTCTGTGACTATACAAGCCCAATTTAACGTGAATCTAAATAATCAAAATGATGGGTTATCCATCCAACACAACGAGGCAACAACAACATGCCTGACTTCATAATACAAATAATCGAATTGCAACGAATTCATGCTTAAAACTCTGCGACTATCTCTGAGTGCATAACCCAAAAATATCCATATCATACACAGTGGGCAGCCATACCTCAAACACCATGATGCAACATTCCTATTTGACAATTCTAAACACATAGTCACAGTATCATTAACTCAACCCATCGTGTCGAGCTATCAATATAACACAGTATTGCTCAAATTAATCAAACTGCAATCAAAACCATGCTGTGTAAAAATTGGGCTCATCCTTGATGACGCAATCAAATAACCCTAACGCATACGGTGGATGGAATTTCCATAGTCATTTGGGTTGCAATAACGATTTGGACAAAAAAAACTCATAGTTACAGAGACCATTTATTCGTGGCATAGGAACACCACACATACAAATGCATTACGCACGACATCATTAAACAATTGTAAGTAATGTCGAGTTTAACATCCCAATAATCTTCAATGCAAAAGATAGTGACTGTGTATCAACCCTAATCTTCAATCAACCGATTCAATGCTAAGCTTATTAATTGGACTGTCATAATAATCAATAACCCAACCTAACATGCTGTGGAAACCACACATAGCCACACATCGACATGAAGTGACGATGTGACTTACTCAATTAAAGACAATACTGGGTTATCAAAACACAAGAAGAGCGACTGTGTATTTGATATGTCCAGTTAACCATGAAGGGTTTATCTATTGTAATAAAACATGCATTGACTAGATACCAAAACCAACACGATTGTCACATAGTCAACTGGGCGAGCCTGTAATCAACTTTGTCGACAATACACACCCATCCATAATAACTAATAGTAAACCCAACAGGCCACAATGGTCTTCTCTAACAACCCTCAGACTTGAGGAGTCAAGGGTTTTCTTTGTGGCCCAACAAAGGGAAAGCTAGAGTCGACTCCTTTCAATGGTGAAAACCTCCAAGACCAACGGTGCATACACAGAGAAAACCACAATTTATTCGTGGACAAGGTGACAAATCCCGCAACAGGAGGGGCTATGAATAGAAGAGAAAATCTCTAATTCGGTCTGGTAATGATATTTAATACATGTAGGGTATAACCCTCGTGGCTCTCTAGTCAACTAACTACAACGCTGAGGTGAAAACAGGGTCGAGAAAAAGAAATATAACCCACTACGCGACCATTAATAGTGACAACAACCCAATTCCCAAGTGAACAAAACACAGTGACACATAGTGCTTCGAACCATTAAAACCCCATAAAAGACAAATACTAGGTAAGGTGATACAAATGTGTGAAGACAGCCAACCACTCAAGACCAAACAAAACCCTCCAACTAAAACAACAAGGATAACAGAGAGCCTTTATGGCTGCTAACACCTAGGATGACCAATAACATTATGACTTCAACATTATTGCAGAGAAAACCATCACACTTCATTCCAAAAATCACAATTTTACACAGTTGCTATACTTAAGGAAAGAACAACCCATACATTCGATCCAATATCCATTCCATAAACAAAGCAGACTCATGGATGGCAAAAAAAAATACATACCTGTAATGCAAGCACCTTAAAATGCGAGTTGGCTGAGCGGTTCCTCCATGCTTGAAAATTGGAGCATAACCACAACAACAAGGTTGAACAATAGCCCGACTAGGGTGGTGACCAGCGGAAGGAGTAAGGATGACTTGCAGTAAATGCACGTTGCCTCCACCCACAATCAATTAATTCATTAGCACACGCCAACCATTAATCCATCAACCATCCATTTAAACCATGCATTGGAATTGGCATATATTACTTGTCAAACGCACCACCCACATCATACTTTCCATTGCCAACTTGACCATAATACATATCAACTATATAATCCAATTAATTAAACGATGTATCTAACCATCACCAATAGTGCGACCCATATCAGACTTATGCCATAAAACAAATTACCACTTCATATAACTCAATAAAATCACATAACCATTAGCTTATTGTTATGTTAAGTAATGATCATTTAAATTCAATGCATGTAGAGTAGCATATAACATAGTTTAAATCCTTCCCTTTGCATTTTTTGTATTTCTTAATCTCCTTTTAATTTCCTTTATTTGTTGTTACTAACATATATCTGTTGCAGGTGTCACAAGTAATAGATCCAAGAACAGACGACAATGGTAACCATGAATAACATAGGTCGTTTTAACACAAAACTTTGAGCCTGGAGCAGCTAAAGAAACATGTATAATACACCTGATCCATCATCCAATAAAAACAAGATGTCATCAACCATGTAAGTAGTGTCGAACAATAGCATAACATCAAATAAGAACCAGATCTGATCTCCAATCTACAAGGGGTTCCCACCTACTAGTATTATTTAGCTTTATAATAATAGGCTTTAGCAACACTTTGAGGGAAAAAACTTTGTTGCGATTTTAATCGTCAACAAACTGGTGACTCCACAGGGAAAGTTGTTTTCAATAGATTTAGGACTCAGAACTCATGGTTTTGCAGACCAAGATTAGTAATTTTAGAAGATGTCACTAGAATAATTATGCAACAGGGGGAAGTGAGCGAATTTAATGGAAAAATGACCGGGAATTTGGGAATAATTCATGAAAAATGTTAAGTATGAGGGGGTTTATCTGTGTATGCATAATCATTCAACCAAAATTGACTCTTATCTTAAGGAGAAAAATTTATGGATATGCTCTTTTATCTCTCAAATGGATGAAGAAATGGAAAGAAGAAGCGGAGATGACCAATATCTTTATAAGACAACAGTGAAAGTAGATAACAAATTCAAGTGTGTCCTCAGTGAGAACATCGTATCAGCCGTGTAAGCTTGATTTTTATTGACTAACAATATCTCGCAGGAGTGTCACTGTGGCATAATTGATCCAACATCTTATTCTCGACTGAAACTAAAAGATGAAAAAATGAAAAATCTAACAGAATAAAATTGCAGAAAATTAAAATAGAAGAAATAAAGTGACAGAAAAGTAAAAGGAGTAGGAAATGCTTAAAACATAAAACAAAAATCAACTACTGTAAGTAGAAAAGAAAAATAGCGAAAACTGAAAAGAGAGCTAGACTACTAAAATACAAAAAATCCAGATAGCGTTAGAGTTTTTCAAGTTGGTTCCACGTAATTCTTTAAGTGAGAACCATTAGTGTTGTAGGAGAACAATCGCTTCTGTAAATATTTCAGAATGTAAGAATTTGTACCTGAGACAAAAGCGATTTTGAAAGGACCCATCCATAATTTTTGAAATTTTGAGTGTCTTCCCTTATCAGCGTGAGCCGAATCCCATAGAAAAACGTTTTCATTGACCTTAAACTTGACAGTCTTGACACTCTTGTTGAAATACTTCTTAATAGTTTGTTGTCTCCTTTTAATATTATCCAAAGAAAACATCCTTTGTTCTTCCAAATCTAGTAGTGAATTTATCCTTTGTGAAACATCTGAAGAATTTAATTCTTTGATCTATAGCATCAACTTTAAGGAAGAAAGTTCCAAATCAGTTGGCAAGAGGGCTTATTGACCATAAACAAGATGAAAAAGAGTACAGCCAGTGCTTACCTTGGCGGTAGTTCAATCTGCCCAGAGGGCATAAGTGAGGAGAGTGTGCCACTGACGAGGCCTATCTTCGATGAGCCTTTTGACGATTCTTACCATATTTTTGTTGGTAGACTCGGCCTGCCCTTTTCCTTGGGGGTAATAAGATGATAAGGTGAAATGTTTAACCCCCAACTTGGCTAGAAATTGAGTCATCTTAGCAGAAATGAAAGCGGGGACATTGCCTGTAATAATTTCTAATGGAAGACCAAATATGGAAAAAATATTATTTTGAAGGAAATAAATTACATGATCGTCTGTGGAATGCTTAAGTGGGACAAATTCAACCCATTTTGTAAAATAGTCTACGACTATCAAAATAAAAAATTGTCCAGCTGAAGAAAGAGGATTAATAGGACCAATAAAATCCAATCCCCATTTTGAAAAAGGAAAATCTGGTAGACAGGTTGTAATGGCATGGCTGAAAGGCATTCTTTCCCAGCAAATTTTTGGCACTTGTCACAAGATCTCGAAAAAAAATAAGAGTCATGAAATATTGAAGGCTAGTAGTATCCTTTTCTAATAATCTTGAAAGCAATGGTTTTTGCAGAGAAATGACCTCCTACATGAATTATAGAATTTGAAGAACCATGAGCTTCTTGCAACAGTTTATATGCGTCTTCATTGTTTACACAGCGAAGCAACACACCATTAGTAGATCTTTGAAATAAGAAGTCTCCTATTGATGTATCTTGCAGATTCAAGACAAAGTCTTCTCCTTTCATGTGTGTCTAAGTTGTTTGGACATTTTTGGTTCTGTAAATAATAAAACAAATTCTTGTACCAAGGATGTTCATACACAGGGAGGATCTGATCGTCAATGTAAAAGAGAGCTGAAAGGGAACTATCTTCTTCATCAATTTATTCACCATTCTCAACATGCTGAGCCAAGTGAAGGGCTAGGTCACGTCCCTTAAAGATAAGTCCGTGAGAGAAAAAACTTGACAGTAGGTAAAGGGACCTTTACCAACGTATGCTTACCTAAGATGTAGTGGTGGAACTTTTCAACATCCTTAATAAGAGCGAAAACATGTTTCTCAATAAACGAATATTTAAATTCATCATCAGACAAAATTTGACTCATGTAAACCACTGGTTTTTCATTTCCTTGGTCATCATTTTGCACGAGGACAGTAGAAACTGCCTCCTCGACGGAATTAATATATATCGTGAATTCCTTCTCAAAATCCGGCTTCGCCAAAACCAGTGCAGAACTGATTGCTTTCTTAATCCCTTCAAAATCATTTTCGACATCATTTGTCCAAGAAAAGGAATGATCTTTCTTAAGAATATTATGAATTGGCTTGACCATCACAACAAAATATGGAACAAACCTACGGACAAAGTTAATAACCCCCATAAAATCTTGAACCTATTTCTTGGAAGTGGGAGCAGGGAGATTAAGGATAGCAGCAATCCTTTCAGGATCAATGCTTATTCCTAAATCAAAGACGATGTGTCCAAGGAATAAAAAATGGACTTAGAAGAATTTAGAGAAATACCAAATTTCCTACATCGCATGAGAACTTTTCTCAGATGACCAAAATGATCTGATCGGATTTTAGAGTATACTGTTAAGTCATCAAGGTAGATCTGAATGATCTTACTGATCAAATTGTCAAAATCTATTTGCATAGATCTTTGAAAGATGGCACCTGCATTAGATAAGAAAAAAGGTATACGTTCATAAGCAAAGGTACCCCAATGAGTAATAAAGGTGGTTTTATATTTATCTACCCTTTTTACCCTGATTTGATTGTAACTAGAAAACTCGTCAAGTAAGGACATCATTTGTGACCATGCAACTTGCTGCAAAATCATTTCCATATTAGGGAGAGGGAAGTGATCTTTTATGCTAGCTCGATTTAATGCATGCAAATCAATGCACAATCTGATCTGACCAGTTGTTTTCCGAACAGGAACCATATTTGAAACCCATTCAGAATACTTGACCGGAAAGATGATTCCAACCTTCAAGAGTTTTTCCAACTCCTTTCTAATAGTTGCTTCTAGCGCAGGGTTGATAGGTCTTTGTTTTTGCCTGACTAGTTTTACGCCTTCCTAAATGGGAATGGCATGTTATATAAGACCCGGATCAAAACCATGAAGATCTTCATAAGACCAAGAAAAAACATCTTGAAATTCACCAAGCAACTTGGCAAACTTCACCTTCTCTTCATCTGAACATTTGGCAACTATTTTAACATTCTTTGGAGCCTCGGGTGTCCCAATGTCAAGGAAATGGTTTCACCCACCTTCCTTTTTGACTCCTCTTATTTTTGTTCCTCTTTGTTGCCTACATCACTTGAAGAAAATGAACTCTCTAGAGGAGTCAAGCCCTTAGGAATCTTGTTATATTCTATGGATATAATCTCTTTAGGCCTAAAAGGTTCATTTTGGATAAAAGCACAAATTATCTCATCATTAGGGAAGACCTACCAAGATTCTATATTGTTGGGGATATGCAGACGATATAGGGATTGGAATGTACAATCAGGTCTGTGTGGCAGAAGTTGTCGATTAGGGGAGGCTGCAAAAACTGCTAACCGATTAGCCATTGAGTTTAACTCCCTCTTAACATGAGTGATGTTGAAAGATAAAAGGTTCGAGATAAGCGCCCAAAAAGTTTAGGTGTATCGTTTCATCAACTTGTTGCTAGGAGAGTAAATTTTACGTACAAGATTCACAACAAGCTCAGAATCCCCAAAACGGAACGGTGACCACAACCAATATTTTAAGTGTTTTCAATGGGTAATAACAAAGCTTCGAATTCAGTGACATTGTTAGTGTTGATACTGAGAGGGGGGTGAATCAGTATCAAGTACAATTTTAAAACCTTTTTCAACTTATACTTAAACCATTCAACTATATCCAATGAGAAATGAACAATAGTATAAGAGTT
>JZKD02S0642330.1:71681-88190 GCA_000966675.3 Picea glauca
CCATCAACCAATCATCACATAGAACCTGATAATGCTTCCTGAGACTTCTTCAATTTCTGCAATTCTTCAATTCTTGGAGTACTATGATCCTATAGATAATATTACTCAATGTATTATCTGAAATTCCTCCAAGTTTCACTCCTTGAATCCTCCCCAAAAGGAAGTTATAGAAAGAATGGTAGACTTTATTCAATTCTGGTTTATTCAGAAGACCCAACTTGTACAACAAGCCTCACACTCAATATTTAACATCAGATTCTGAAAATTGCACACAAGAAAGTAAAATCCGTACTATTTCCAATGGAATTAGTCGCACTTCATTTGGATTCGGTATAAAGAAGTTATGACTATTTTACCCATAACACCTGTTTATTGACTAGCTTCGGGACTGGTCACAAACCCTATCTTCCACAGAATGTATCTCCATAATTATAGCAAATCAAGAGATGAAATTTTTACCAGAGGTACCTTGATATGTCTTCTCAATGCCATAGCGATTTCACCATCTGAATCATTCTAGAAAAAAGGTTATAGAAAAAATGGTAATATGACCTGAAAATAACATACCTTAGATTACATCACCAAAAGACTTCATCGTCCCTTGAAATCCGACCTTCTTTGCTTATGATTTCCTCTGAAATTCAACTTTTATCAAATGAATGTATAATTTTGCTTATTTATACCATTTATGTCACTTCCTTTTAACATTAGGGCCGACCTGACACTTTCTTATTTTTTAATTCTTTTCTTTAATTATCTTTAGGGCCTACATGTACTTCCTTCTTCAATTCACTTTATCATGTTCAAAAATTCATTTCTCCTCAACCATGAGGATCCACGTGACGTGACACATACCACTAGAAACAAAATGATGTATACTATCCATCCATGGGTGGTGTATCCGCATGTGCATTTTTCTTCACGTCCAAATACCTTCATCAATCTTGCGGTCCAAAACCCATGACTAGGGTTGACATCAATGACAACAACCGATCTTCCAAAAGTTAGTGCAAGCGAACTCCATCCGGTAAGAAAAGTTATGGATTTTTCCTACATGAGAAATTAATATAATGCCAGCTCCATTACCCTCATTAGAGAATGAACCATCAAAGTGAATGTGCCACATGCCATCATCTAAATTGATTTGTTCCATGGGAATGTTATCCTCCTCAACAAAGATGGAATACACTCCTAGGTCCTCTTCGATATAGTTTACGTTAGGCTGTGGAACACTCTCTATGTAGGGTGAAATTCTTCCCTCTCTAAGGACTATAATGTTCTTACCATCCCGAGGAATGGATAAATGTATCCCGTCGAGTGAGAGGTATCCACCTGTTGAGTCTTGCCAATATCTTCCCAATATGATTGAGTAATTGCTTACCGGCATATCAATTACCTGAATGTTGAGGGTTGTCCTTATTTCAGGATGAGTGCATAAAACTAAGGTCACATATTTAATCTCACCTACGGTTGTTTGTTGTAGACTATTATAGGAGAGCATGCTTCTGGAGTTTTCATTTGTACAAGACAAGCCTAACTCTTCCATAATAATCTTCGACATCACACTTGGGCCTGAACCACCATCAATGAGGCAACAATGGGAAATTGTATCCATAATCTTTACAGAAATATAAAAAGGGGGATTTTTTACAGGGTATCTAAAGTTATGTACACCTACTTTATTTACAGAAGGATCCTCTTAGTTTACCTCTTCTGAAAGATTGGCTACAACGAAATCTTTTCCTTCATGAATTGTTTCAGATGCATTTGTTGTTCAGGGACGACAACCATGTCTAGAAGGGTTTCATCTGCTTTGATGTTGG
Source organism: Picea glauca (assembly GCA_000966675.3). Classification (NCBI taxonomy): domain Eukaryota; kingdom Viridiplantae; phylum Streptophyta; class Pinopsida; order Pinales; family Pinaceae; genus Picea; species Picea glauca. The sequence goes on from JZKD02S0642330.1 coordinate 73,505, forward strand.
CCAACTGATTCAATATATTGTATTTGGAAGAGGGGAGAGGGGAGAGGGGGAGTGATTCCTTGAATCTTAGGAACCTTAGGAACCTGGAGAATAGCAGCGGTTGAGGATGAGCTCGGGATAGAAGAACTATGGGGAGGATCAAATTTTCCCTTGGGAGCATATGCTTTGTTCATAGTGTTGATGACCATGACATCCTCTGGCTCTGAAAAATCTAGGACAATGATGGTAGATTCTTTTATTTTACCAAATATCTTGTCTCTGACACTCTTCTTTACCTCACATGTGATTTCTTCATGGTGTTCCTTGCAAAAGTTACACCAATTTCGAGGCAAGATAGCTTTAGGCTAAAAATTACTTTCAACCGGACTCCTAAAGGGAGGTGCAAAAGAGGATGAAGTTCCAGGGGTGAGAGGAGAGACATTTCCTTTCCACTCATATGCTATCATATGGTTGTTCATATCTTGCACTAGCTATAAAAGTGCGGATGTGTCAGTGTGTCAAACCGATTCTCCCTGGGGAAGGCCGGTTCTTTCAAGCTGTTCTTCATACTCTGAACAAGCATTCAGAGAAAAACCAAAATTATCAATGGATTTTTCCTCGAGCCTATGACAGTAGTGGGAAGGAAATGCATTGTAGTAATGCATGAAAGTGGCTTGGTTCTGAGGGAGGATGATTTCGGGGATTTGATTGTATAACTTGGTGAAACACAAGTTGAAGGACTTGATGGTCTCACCATCCTTATAGGTAATGTTATTATAATCCTGTAACTTCTCGGTCGGGCTATTAGATTGCTCATAAGTGGATCGGAACCAATAGATTAAATCCTCCCAAATATATATAATCTTAGGAGGAAGGTCAAATAAATCAGCCGCAACCTTCCCTTCCAAGGAATTGATGAATAAGCGCATGCAAGTGTCATTGTAGTTGGCCCCTATGTTATGAAAAGCATTCAAAAATGCCACCAGGTGTTCGTTTGTAGTGACAATGTTATTTACTGAAAACCTAGGAAGATGCTCTTTAAATTTAGGAAGTGGATGAGTAGAATGTGCTAGGTTAAGAGGAGAGGACACATGCCACAGTGTAGTTGTGGCGTCTTCTTTGAATTGAAAAAGACCATACTTTTTAATGACTTTGGTGGGGTTTGTGGTAGATTAGATAGGGATATGGTGGCTATATAAGCTACCAATCAATGATGATGATGAATATTGAGAATATGAAGCACTCCTAGTGCCACCAGAGCCACCACTATATGCCATCTTGTGGATAATAGACGAGGGAAAGAAAGACGAACTAGACGAATCAGATAAAGTTCTCCTTAGAGCACTTTGTTGGGCAGATAACACAACGTTTCTTCTTCCTATTTTAGCAATATGATTGATTTTAGGTGATAAGCCTCTTCTTCTTCTAGAAGCACGAAAATATAAGGACATGAAAGAAAGGCCAAAACTGAAGAAACATAAAGTTACTGTTGATTTCTAGGTTGTATATGTCTAGCTTCCAATTGTTCTTGAGCACTAATATATTGTTCAATTGCGGCCCAAGAATGGTTAAGCTTAGCATAGGTGGTGGTAGTGTCTAAGATGGTATTAAACAAATTCAAAGCAATGTTGGTCTGATCTTGAAAACTGGGCTCAATATTGGGCTGCCTTGCAACAAGAACAATCATTAAGAATTAAATAGTCAAAGAATTAATATCAGAAAAAGAAATATGTATCGATGAAAATCAAGTATAAAAATCAACCAGAGAGATATCGAAGATCTCCCCAGTATGGTCGCCAAATAAACATTGAGGAAAAGATATGAAATGATATTACTCAAGTATTTTCAGATTCTGCTTGGCTAAAGAAAAATAGATGGGAATATCACCCTATGTTTATAGCCAACAAAAATAACATCCTAACTCACGAGTATTAATTACTAGTGCTTAGGCTAGTCTTTTATCAATAAAAATCTTGCTGGAAATTAAATTTTTATGTAATTTTTTGAATATAATAGTTGCTAAAATAAATGTAAAGACAAAAGTAAATACACCAAGATGATAATCAAGATAGATTAGACATAAAGCAATCCTTTATTTCATTCCAATTCACCAAAGAGTCATTTTCTTTACAAAATCTTGTACAAAAATTTTGGACCAAAGTCAAACTTAGAAATCCCCGATGGAACATACAAAAGGACCTTTGACAAAAAACCAAAACTGAACTCTAAAAGATGGATTAGCTTTCCACAGATTTCTGCCCACTCGACTCTGCACAATAGCCTTTGTCAGTCATGAAAACTAATTCACAAACAGACAAGTCTACACAGACTATCAAAGATAAATCAACACCTCTAAAAAACAAGTGTCTGAATGGTGTAATTCAGACTTGAATATTGTTGTCTACAATAAGACCCTTCTATCATAAAAGAGAATTAGGCTTGTGATGAATAAATGAATGAATGAAAATTAAACTATCTCAACATAAACTCAAAGATCAAACCTTAGTATGCTTCTGCTTTTGTCCTCCTTGTTCCTTCCTTTCCTTTTGCCTTTAAACAAATTAGAATCGGTTGAAGTAGTTGAACCAATTCATTAGTTAAGTTAATTAAAAGACTCAACCAACTTTTAGTTAGGGGGGGAAATAATAATCATAATAAGGGTTATAATTAAATAATAACTAGTAGGTGGGACCCCTTGTGACTCCCTTTAGTTCTTAGCAATCATAACATACTAGTCAATTAAGTAAAAACACACCTCCTTGTGACTGCCATCATCATATTAACATTTGACAATTTATCTCAATAGTGTTTGCAATTATTTCCAAAATATATTACCAACATATCCAAAAGCATGCCATACGAAAATCTGAAGTCAACTATCATTAACAAAAAAACTTAAAATCCATATTTTCTGGTTTGTGAGGCAATCTTTCCCTTGTTGATGCTGTCATATTTTAGTCCTTATGAACCTGCCTTAGGCTGTGTGGAATCTTCAAGCCTCATCTTGCTGATGATATGAGAGAAATCGTCCTTCCAATGCAAGTGGGAGGACACAGATTTACCAGAATTATCTGAAGATGTGGAAGGGGTAGTAGTGGCCTTCTCTTTGACAAAGGCATAGTAGGCCTTTGTTTTCATCCTTTTATTTGAATATCTCATCCCTGTATGCGTGATTGATTAGAAAATAATCTTTTAAATAACCATACATGATAACTCTTTTAAAATTATGAAATAGATTTTGGCTCAGCAATATATCAGACTCATGCAATCCAATCCATACAATTTGTTTAATTGTTTGTCAATGAGCAGGGGGTGAACAAAGGGTCCAAAGATATGCGAGGGGTTTTTATTGAGAGAAATATGATAAGATGAGGGGGAAAATAACACAATTACTTCTCAAGGAAAACAAACAATCCATTGTAATTCAAACCAAGAAACATCACTGTGATCCAACTGAGAATTGTGGCCTTCAACTGCTTCAATACATAATTCTTCTTGACTGTAAGTAATTTTAGAACATGGAGTGAAAAATGAATGTGGGAAGGCGATGGAGTTGTAATTAGTGAAAATCGAAATAATGGTGGGGAAAGAGAGCAGGTATTGTTCATAAAATTAATTAAGTAATTCATAAAACCATTATGTCAAAGGAAATACACCAACCAAATAACCATTGTGACCCCCCCAAAAAAAATTGTTGTGTATAAGTCAAATAACTCTGTGCATTGACTTGCTTACTATTTATAATCAAATATTTAACATAGTCATCAAACAAAACATCATGCATTCCATAACAGTCTGTAGCGGAGCTCTGTTTTCTCCATTTATCCATTTAACACCTTATAACAATTCTCAAATGTATAATAGTAACCATTTCCACTTTTTTAATCATGAAAATCAACCACTTCCCACACATTACTTCAATCATCAAATACAATCAAAAGTTGAGTTTCAAAATTGCAATGAAGTTATAATGTCACTGCAATCAGGCATGTCATTCATTAAACATACATAGTGGACATCCAACCCAATAATCCATATTTAAATCGCAAACACCCTGACTTGCCATTTAAACAGGCAGACAACAACTACCACTCCAACTCATGCTATGTTGTAGAAAACACAAAATAATTCAATCAACACAAGTGTAATTCTGTGACTGTACAAACCTAATTCAACACGACTCTAAATAATCAAAATGTTGGGCTATCCATCCAAAACAACAAGGCAACAACAACATGCCTGACTTCATAATACAAATAATTGAATTGCAACGAAGTCATTCTTAAAACTTTGTGACTATCTCTAAGTGTGCAACCCAAAAATATCCATATCATACAAAGTGGGCAACCATACCTCAAACACCACGATGCAACATTCCCATTTGACAATTCTAAACATAGTCACAGTATCATTAACTCAACCCATCGTGTTGAGCTATCAGTCTAATACAGTATTGCTCAAATTAATCAAACTGCAATCAAAACCATACTGTGTAAAACTCAGGCTCATCCTTGATGATGCAATCAAATAACCATAATGCATACAATGAATGGAATTTCCATAGTCATCCCGATTGCAATAACCATTTGGCCAAAAAAAATCATAGTTACAGTGACCATTTATTCGTGGCGTAAGAACACCACACATACAAACGCATTACGTGAGACATCATTAAACAATTGTAACTAATGACGAGTTTAACATCCCAATAATCTTCAATGAAAAAGACAGTGACTGTGTATCAACCCCAATATTCAATCAACCAATTCAATGCTGAGCTTATTACTTGGACTGTGGTAATAATCAACAACCCTACCCAACATGCTATGGAAACCACACATACCCACGCATCGAAATGAAGCAATGTTGTGACTTACTCAATTAAAGACAATATTGGGTTATCAAAACACAAGGAGAGCGACTGTGTATTTGATCTATCCAATTAACCATCCAGGGTTTATTCATTGTAATATCACAGGTAGTGACTAGATACCAAAACCAACACGATTGTCACATAATCTACTGGGCGATCCTGTAATCAACTATGTTGACAATACACACCCATCCATAATAAAAAATAGTAAACCCAACAAGACACAATGGTCTTCTCTAACAACCCTCAGACTTGAAGAGTCAAGGGTTTGCTTTGTGGGCCAACACAGGGAAAGCTAGAGCCGACTCCTTTCAATGGTGAAAACCTCTGAGACCAATGATGCATACACAGAGAAAACCACAATTTATTCGTGGACAAGGTGACAGGAGGGGCTATGAACAGAAGAGCAAACCTCTAATTCGGTCTAGTAATGATATTTAATACACGTAGAGTATAACCCTTGTAGCTCTCTATTCAACCAACTACAACACTGAGGTGCAAATAGGGTTGAGAAAAATAAATATAACCCATTGTGCGACCATTAATAGTGACAACAACCCAATGCCCAAGTGAAAAAAACGCAGTGACACAAAGTGCTCCTAACCATTAAAACCCCATAAAAGCCAAAGACTGGGTAAGGTGATACGAATGCGTGAAGACAACCAACCACTCAAGACCAAACAAAACACTCCAACTAAACCAACAAGGACAACAGAGAGCCTTTATGGATGCTAACACCTAGCATGACCAATAACATTATGACTTCAACATTATTGCAGAGAAAAACATCACACTTCATTCCAAAAATCACAATTTTACACAGTTTCAATACTTAAGGAAAGGACAACCCATACATTCGAGCCAATATCCATTTCATAAACAGAACAGACTCATGGATGGCCAAAAAAAGACATACCTGTAATCCAAGAACCTTAAAACGCGAGTTGGCCGAGCGATTCCTCCCTGCTTGAAAATCAAAGCATAACCACAACAACAAGTTTGAACAATAGCCCGACTAGGGTGGTGGCCAACGAAAGGAGTAAGAGTGACGTGCGGTAAATGCACGTCACCTCTACCCACAATCAATTAATTCATTAGTACACGCCAACCATTAATCCATCAACCATCCATTTAAACCATGCATTGGAATTGGAATCTATTACTTGTCAAACGTGCCACCCACATCATAATTTCCATTTCCAACTTGACCATAATACATATCAACTATATAATCCAATTAAGTAAACCATGTATCGAACTATCACCAATAGTGCCACCCATATTAGAATTATTCCATAACACAAATCACCACTTCATATAACTCAATAAAATCGCATAACCATTAGCTTATTTTTATGTTAAGTAATGATCATTTAAATTCAATGCATGTAGAGTAGCATATAGCATAGTTTAAATCCTTCCCTTTGCATTTGTTGTATTGCTTAATCTCCTTTTAATCCTTTATTTATTGTTACTAACATGTATCTGATGAAGGTGTCACAAGTAATAGATCCAAGAACATACAACAATGGTAACCATGAATAACATAGGTCGTTGTAACACAAAACTTTGAGCCTGGAGCAACTAAAGAAACACGTATAATACGCATGATCCATCATCCAATAAAAACAAGATTTCATCAACCATGTAAACAATGTCGAACAATAAAATAACATTAAATAAGAACCAGACCTGATCTTCGATCTACAAGGGGTTCCCACCTACTAGTATTATTTATCTTTATAATAAAGGCTTTAGCAACACTTTGCGGGAAAAAACTTCATTGCAATTTTAATCATCAACAGTAGGCATTGAGCGAATGCAAGGAGTGCACAAGAGAACCCCTTTTCAATTTTTGTGAGAAGAGTGTCATAGGAAGACACCCACAGAGTTGTTGAATACTTTGGAAAGCTCTGCAAGTGTGCATTGAGCAGAAGTTTCCAAGAGGGCACATATATCCCTTCGAGGAGTAAAGGGACAAATATATCTGAGGTTTGAGTAGCGAAAGCTCATGTAAAATAGAGTTTTTGAACACTCTGTAGGAGAAGCTATGCAAGGAGTGCATCGAGCGAGCGCAAGTGAGTACAAGGAGACAATCAACTTCTTAGACTGAAGGGAGAGGCTCTACAAGGAGTGCATCGAGTGAGCACAAGGAGTGTGCAGGAAGATTCTCTGAAAAATATTCTAAGTTTGAAGTCGTTTGAAGGCTTAGTCGAGTGCAAGAAGTGTGCAGAGGTGAACTTGTTTGAAGTTCGAAATCTCATGAGGAGGAGTGAAGTCGAGACCCAAGTAGTCGGGCTCGTAGGAGGAGGTTTAAGGGAAAAAACCTTTGAACACTTATAAATTTTCCAAAACTCGGGAGAAAGTAGAAGCTCAGGAGGAAGAGAAACAACAACCATCAGATCCACTGCAAGGGAGATATCTAGACCGTTGAATTCTACGTCCAGACATTACAAGGAGCGCGTCGAGTAGGAGAAAAGATCCTAGCCATTGGATCTGAGTGCGAAGGATCGACATCCGTCAGATCCAGGTAAAGTGCACGAGACTTAACCCCTTTGAAAGTGCATAGGAGTAAGGACTCGTGAAGTCCTGAAGTCCCAGAGTGGATCGGGACCATCCATCATCCAGAGGGATAGGTGGAAACAGATCTAGAAGTCTGGAGCCAAGGCACTCCGGGAGAATCCAAGTGAGCAACGAGAAAAATCATCGAAGCTCCGAAGCCTGGAGAAGATCCTGACCATTGATCGTCAAGAGACAGGTGGCGATTGATCTGAGACTCCAGAGTGGAAGTACTCTGGGAGTTCTCGGACAATCAAAGTGTGATATCATTGAAGCTCCAAAGCTCAAAGCTAATCCTAGTTGTCGATGCTGGGAGGGACACGTGTCACCGGATCTAAAACTCCGAAGAAAAGTCACTCCGAGAGTTTTTAGTCGAGGAGTGCGCAAAACTGTCGAAGCCCAAAGTAGCGGATAATATCTCAGTCCTCCATCAGTCAAAGACATGTGGCAGGAGATCCAACATCCAAACAGAGTGGGTGCAGAAGGGTGAAGAACTCCTGAAGTCGTCGGGAGATGAAATAGATTTGGGCCATCTAAGCCAAAGGGACAGGTGTCACCAGATCCTTCTCTCCGAAGCAGGAGTACTTCAAAGGTTTGGAAGTGTTTAAGGAGTGATTTCTGCCGAAGTATCAAAGGCCAAATAATATCTGGACTATTAGATCCGGAGGAACACATGGCAACAATCTGTGTGCTTCGGAGGAAAGTTACTTCGGAGAAAATTCTGTGTGGATTTTGAAAAAATCTCGAAGCCCGAAGTCGCGAAGTCATCATAGCCATCCGTGGAGGAGGACGCTTGGCAGAAGATCTGCCAGTCTAGAGAAAATTCACAAGGGGAGAAAGCAGAGTTGATGGAGGCAGAAATCCCAAAGGTCGGAGCACCGAAGTTCGTTTGACCATCGGATAAGAAGGTATAGGTGTCATAGGATCCCTCAATTCGGAGGTCTTACACTCTGGAGAAAAACAGATTTGGCAGGAGCAAGAACTCTCAAAGGCCGGAGCACCAAAGTTCATCAGAGTCGTCTGTCAGCAGAGGACATGTGTCAGGAGATCCTTCACTTTGTAGGACAACCACTTTAGAGAAAGTGGGGTCACGTGGATTGGAAACTCCCGAATGTTGAAGAACCAGAGCCAATCATGACCTTTGGATAGAGGAGGATGTATGTCGCTAGATCGGCCACTTCGGAGGTTTGATCCTTCAGAGAATTTACAAACGGTGAATCGGCCAAAGCCAAAATAGATTTGAGTTGTCAAAGGCCGAGGACACGTGGAGTGCATATTTAAACTTTGGAGATTAGGAACTCCGAAGGTTTTGTTGACTAGTGTTTCATAATTCGTTGAAACACCAGAGCCCAAAGTTGTTGTGGGTCATTGATTTGTGAAAAATTCCCTCTCACGACAGTTGAACTTCGCCAGTTCAGGGTTCAGAGGAATTGGCGACAGGTGAAGTGAAAACACCCGGAGCCCGAAGCTTCGAAGCACCTTTCAAGGTTAGCCCCAGGTCATAGCCTGAGGTCACATGAAGAAAGAGGGGCCTAGCATAGGGAGCTAGCACCCATTACTCAATTTTTTAAAAAGGGAACATGGGCTTAACAGGAGCCCGCAGGTTTTATAGAACCTGCGCCTTGGGGAGAAAGGGGCTAGTGTAAATTGATTTTGGGTTCCAGTAGGGGCCCGAAGAGTCGATTTGGGTTAGTCTTTTGAATGATCCTAGACCAGGAGGTCGAGCAACCCTGAGAGAGAGGGGGTCTGCATCAAAATCATAGGGAACAATCATCACACTCATTTAGGAAAGAGTCGTATATTCTATGGCCTATGGGAGAACGTGTATCCTTTTTGGGAGGACTAGGGTCTCACTGTGTCAAATATTATGGGTCTTCGAAATTCTACCCAAAGTATTCTATCAAGCATGCACATGAACATGATTCTCGTGAGGTTTGTTAAGGTAAATAAAAACTTATCACAAGGGTTCTTAGAGCAGGGTTGACCTCGCGCTTGATTTTTCTTGATGATATTAATGTCTCTCAATTTACATGGCTTAGGAAGGAAAGCCAAGAAACCATCCCTTTGTAAAATTTATGATACTACTAAACCTAATATAATACTACTTCAAGAAATTATGGGTTCATTTGAATCCTTTCTATTTGATCTAATTCATCTCTTCTCTGGCTGGAAATTCACTAGGTTGGATTCCACCTGTCAGGTGGTTTAATGACCAGACTATCTCCTAGGGTTACTCTCACAAAATCCTAATCCATTGTATATGGTCTCCTTACAGAAATTTTTAGCCTAGAGCTACATAGACACTTCAAAATTCTCAATAAATATGGGCCATATATTGGGAAGGAGGCATTCTAGAATTTTTTTTTTACTCCTGCCTAGTCAAGGATGAGAGCTTGGTGCTTGGAGGAGATTTAAACTTTACTTTGAATAAATATGAGATATGGGGTAGGTTGGGTTGATAGGACAGACTTTGAAAATATTTTCTTGAGAAATTTGAAGCCTGCAATCTTGTAGATGTGGAACCCGTGGTTTTGAGAGCTACTTTGTACAACAATCAGAGTGGGGAGGATGGTACTCATAAACAACTAGATCACTTTCTGGTAAAATAATACTTTCTCCAATCCATTCCCAATTACCATTCTTGGGTAGGCTAGATCCGTAGCTCGGATCATTGGCCCATATTTATAGAACTCAAAAAACCAAAAGTCAAGCCATGTGTTCCATTCAAATACAACTCTAGTTCAGAAAATATTGATGAGTTCAATAAATTGGTCAACTCCTTGTGGTCCCCATTCACTATGGATAGGGGTGTGTCCACCAATGACCATTTTGTGGAGAATTTATAGAAGTTGAAAAAGGTAGCGACGATTTGGGAAAAAACTGTAGAAAATACCTTGTAAAAGACATCAATCTTGTTGAGAAAGAAATGGAGGGTTTGTATGTTCGAGAAATTGATTCCCCAATAACGACTATATAGGTCAGGGATCATTGAAAATTTATGGAATCCTGGAGACACTTAATTGTCTCCATTTTATTTGATAAGGAACATCCATGGCGCCTCAAGAGTCGTGCTCTTTGGATAGAAGTGGGTGACCATAACACCAAGTATTTAAAAAAAAATCTGACCATAGGAAAAGTTGCAATACTATCTAGGAATTGGAGGGTCAATTAGGAAACAAGAAAAATATAGTTTTTGAGCTTGCAGACCTGGGGGTGACGCATTTCAAATATTTTTTTGCATAGACATAGAATGAATCCATTCAGGATATTCTTCATCTTATAATACATTATCCAAAGATGATTGAACATGATGGTAGTAGGGAATTCTATAGAAAAATTACAAAGGAAGATATTTGTGGTGTATTGGAAACTTTTAAAAAAGATAAAAGTCTGGGCTCTGACGGCTAGACTATAGACTTCTATTGAGACTTTTTCGAGCTTTTGTGGAAGGATATTCACAGTGTTGTGGAAGAAATCAGAGTAGAAAGAAAATTAAAACACTCCATCAACACTACCTTTTTAACCCCAAGACAAAAATCTAATCTTCCCTGCACTTTTGAAGACTTTCATCCCATCACATTTTATAATAGTCTCTATAAAATTCACTCAAATATTATTGCTTTGAATCTCAATCCCATGCTCTCCAACTACAGTTCCCATGAACTAAAATACCGATTGATCCATGAAGCCATATGATCAAGACATGAAGGACTTCATACTATTGTTCAAGTTCAAGCAGAGGCAAGCATTGACAAAACAAATCATACACACACAATACAACTATGGAATTGTTCATCTCTTCTCTACATTCACATAAGAAACTAAATTGCAAATACATGATATGAGATAATTCTCTAGAACACTCCATCCTTCACCTACTTAATAAATGCATATTCACCTATCTTATCTATGCATTTATGATACCTATCCACTCTTAGTTTGGTCAAACAAGTAATGGAGGAATTACTCCATTTAACACTCCCCCTTAATTTTGACCATTACAAAAATCAACACAAACAATGCCTAAGTGTTGTCTCTAAAATTCAAAAGTATTTCTTTCAAATGGCTTGGTGAAGATATATGCTAATTGTTCTTTCAAACCACAAAATTATAGCATAATGCTACCATCGTTGAAAATATCGCAGATGAAATGATAGTGAGTGTCAATGTGTTTACTCTTGCAGTGAAACACAGTCTAGTATATATTGGAAAAATTTCGACGTTTTATTTGCGACGTTATGGACAAAATTTTCCATACTGTCGAAAAATAGAGGAAATTTTGAATTTTTTTCTCCATATTGCCCGATAACATCACTCTTGCGATGTAATACAAAAACATGTCACTCTTGCAACAACATTGCATTTGTGTCTCTCTTGCAACATTGGTGAAATATTCGTCGCACTTGAGACGTTATGGAAACTAGGTTTTCCCCATCCCAACGATCACCTAGTATTTGACCAAGTCAACTTTGACTTGGTCAACGATCGTCGAAATTGTGACATTATAAAATCTATAAATATGTTGCATTTTATGGATGTTGTGACAAGTTTTCTATAATAACGACTGTTCAAAAAGGGTATAAGCCGATATTCTTGGCGAACAAAAAACATGTATTTTTTTTAGTAATGTTTGTGGGAAAGAATGTCAGAAAACATTAGAGGTGGGAAAAAAATTAAAGAGGGTGAAAAGGGTGACAGTAAATGCTATTGACCTTGCAAAAATTGTTGTAGTAGACGTCTCGAAAGAGTTTTAATATCAACAGCTAAAAAACATTGTAGAAAATATGGGCACATGGACGGGGGATCAAATGAATATCGTCACATGGTAATTAGCTATATATACATTCATTATCTGTTTTAATATTTATTGTATTCTCAAACTTTTATATTGTTTTATACATGCACTAAGTTTTCATGATTGTTTGTAATTATAAAGTTAGATTTTCCGCCTAACTTTATGCACAAAACACCAAGTAGTAACAGAAATGATGTTGTACAAGATGAAGAACTTGAAGCAGATAATGAATATCAAGTTAATGATCCCATGGAATTAGATGACAATAATAACATATCTCAAGATGATGGGACAAATCAAATGATCCAAGACTTATTCAGTCATCCAGATGAGGATCATGGGGACAATAGTGATGGTATTTATGATGGATCTCTTATTGAAAAGGCAAATGAACGACTTTATAAAGGGTCAAGAGAAAATATTCTCTCCACTACATTGTTGTTGGTGAACTTAAATGTTACGAATCATTTTTCAAATAGTTGTATGACACAGATCCTAAGGTATGTAATATGTTTCATCGCATCTACATAAAGGATGACTTTCCCCCCTTTTTTTAGTGTTAATTGATGTGTAAAATAAAAAATCAATATTTACAATTACTATTCTTTACATTAAATATTTATTTTTTATGTTTTAGATTGTTAGGTGAATTTATGTTACCCTCGTCAAATATTTTACCTCGCACATATCGAGATTTACATGCCATTATGAAAGACATTGGAATGGAGTATCAAAGTATAGATGCATGTATTGATGATCATATTATATATTATGGACAACATGCATTGAAAACATAATGCCCTGTATGTGGTATTAGTAGATATCAAACCGATCAAAGAACAAAAATGGTCCCTCGAAAGGTTCTCTGACATATTCCCATAATTCCACGTTTGTAGCGACTGTTCAAGTGCCAAAGCATAGCACAGTATATGGATTACCATGTACGAAAGATAATTGAAGATGGCGTTCTTCAAATGCCTGTAGATGGTTTTCATTTAAGGAAATTGCTGCAAAATGGCCAAAATTTACAGATGAACCTCGTAATGTTAGGCTTTCATTGGCAAATGACAGTGTTAATCCATTTGGAGAGCTTTGATATGTTTACTCAGTGTGGCCTATTTTTTTTATCAACAATGAAATTCCTCCTTGGATGTCAATAAAGAGGGAGCACATAATGTTGACAACGATTATTCCAGGTATTTGTTTACATTAATTTTTTGAATTTAAATTTTTCATTTTTCTCCTTTTTTGCATAACATCTTTTATTTATTTATTTGTGTATATATACATACCATGGTAGTAATTTCGTGTAATTTCAAACAATTAGGTAAGTACCAAGTTAAATATATGAATGTGTATATGAAACCTCTTATCAACGAGCTACTAAAGTTAAGGGAGGGCATCACTATGTATGACATCTGTAAACCAATTGGGAAGAAGAGATTTCAATGTCGTGGAATACTTTTATGGACAATTCATGATGCCCCAGTACTAACACATTTTTGTGGTATGTAACATTCCATATTGCACACTTGAATAGTATATAATTAATTGAATATATCATGCATGTTATTTAAATAATCATTTCGTATATTAATAATTCACATTAATCCATATGTTGCAGGTCTTCAAACAAAGGGTAAATTTGCATGTCCATTTTGTGGTCCTAAGATTAAATCTCGTCGGTCAATTTTTTTAGGAAAGGAGGTGTTTGATGAGTATATACACTTCCTCTCTAAGAACCATAAGTATCGTACTACTGAAAAATAGATTTTCAATGGGAAACAAGAGACTGGACTAAAACCACAAAGAATGACACCTCACCTATGGAAGTTGGCATATGACATAATTAATCCACAAGGTACGCATTTTGTTTATGTATCGTAAATAGAATCATGTTTTGAAATTTTATTTTAATTATTCATTTTATTTTACCGCATTTGATAAATAGTGTTCTGATTTTTTTATATGCTTCATCAATGTTGTCGTCGTGAAGGTAGTAATAATGGGCTTCCACGAGGAATGAAATGTTATCCCACTCAATTCATGAGGGTTCCTTACTATAAGGACCTAAAAATAGTTCATTTATTTGATACAATGCATATTAGGAAGAATGTGACATAAACATTATGGTGAATCATAGATGGCAGGAGGGATAAAGAAAAAATTGTCAAAATTTGTAATGACATTCGGGAAGCCAATCATGCAATGCAAAGTGTGATACGATAAAATAACGATTGAGACCAAAATAACCTTCCATGGTTATTAACAGAGCAACAAAGAAATGGTGTAAAATAGGTCATTCAAAAACTTAAATTTCCCACAGGTTTTTGTTCAAACATAAAGAATATCTTAACGAAGAAATGTGAATTTGGTGGGGTAAAAACACATGATTGGCATACCTTCATTAAGGTAATTAATCATTTTAGTATTCATATTTATATATTGGTCGTATACATTTTTTGAGATTTTTATTTTTT
>JZKD02S0642330.1:88906-99609 GCA_000966675.3 Picea glauca
AGCTTCCACCTTCACGTGGTTGGCCTTGTTTAGTAGAGAATAAATTATTCTTGAAACCAAGAGAAGTTCATTCATTCATCTTTATACTCAAAGATGACTCACAGACCCACTCTATATATTGTTTCATATCGTCCTCGTTTTGTTTTAATTCTCTGATTGGTCGAATTTTAAAGGAAACAACTATTAAAATACATTGTAATAGGGATAGAGTACATGATGGGCAACAGTGACCTATGAATGGGGCCAACGTTAAATTTTTTTCAAAATGTTTCTGTATGCATCGAAATTTGACATGGATACTCTGTTCACATTTGATATGCATCGAAATTTGACTTGGATAGTCTGTTCCATGTCAAATTTCAAGATAGTTCCAACAAAATTTCTATAGAAGGGAAGTTCCATGTTAAATTTCAAGATAGTTCCAACAAAATTTCTATAGAAGGGAAGTTCCATGTCAAATTTCAAGATAGTTCCGACAACAATTGTATAGAAGGGAATGCTGAATGATGACAATGAGAGGTACACCATGATAAACATTGATGCAAATGTGAACGATCTCAAAGATTATGTGGGGACATCATACATCCTTGAGTCTTGAAACCCTACCATACCGTCAAGGCATGTGTCTAGTCTAACCATGTCAAATTTCAATGCATACAGGCACATATTGAAGAAATTTCAACGTTGGCCCCATTCACTGCTCACTATGCGGGGTCGGTGCATGACATTTGTGGTGGGTGAATTGAAGCTTATGAGACATCAACTCGACTTGGTAATTCAATAATCAAACCCTCCTTAAGTATTATGTGGGTACATCAAACATCTTTAAGTATCGTGATGGGTGTTATGATATCCTTAAGTATTATGCGGGTTCGGTGGAAGAAATTTGTGATGGGTGTATTGGAAGTTCCATGTCAAATTTCAAGATAGTTCCAACAACGATTCTATAGAAGGTAATGATGAATGATGACAATGAGAGGTGCAACATGATGAACGTTGATGCAAATTTGGACAATCTCAAAGATTATGTGGGGACATCATACATCCTTAAGTCTTGAAACCCTCCCATACCATCAAGGAATGTGACTAGTCTAACCATGTCAAATTTTGATGAATACAAGCACATATTGAAGAAATTTCAACGTTGGCACCATTCACTGCTCACTATGCGGGGTTGGTGCATGACATTTGTGGTGGGTGAATTGAAGCTTCTGTGACATCAACTCGACTTGGTAATTCAATAATCAAACCCTCCTTAAGTATTATGCAGGGACATCAAACATCCTTAAGTATCGTGATGGGTGTTATGAGATCCTTAAGTATTATGTGGGTTAAGTGGAATAAATTTGTGATGGGTGTATTAGAAGTTCCATGTCAAATTTCAACATAGTTCTGACAACGATTCTATAGAAGGGAATGATGAATGATGACAATGAGAGGTGCGACATGATGAACGTTGATGCAAATGTGGACGATCTCAAATATTATGTGGGAACATCATACATCCTTGAGTCTTGAAACCCTCCCATACCGTCAAGGCATGTTTCTAGTCTAACCATGCCAAATTTTGATGCATACATGCACCTATTGAAGAAATTTCAACGTTGGCCTCATTCACTGCTCACTATGCGAGGTCGGTGCATGACATTTGTGGTGGGTGAATTGAAGCTTCTACGACATCAAATCGACTTGGTAATTCAATAATCAAACCCTCCTTAAGTATTATGTGGGGACATCAAACATCCTTAAGTATCGAAACCCTCCCATACCTTCAAGGCAACTATCTAGTCTAACCATGTCAAATTTCGACGCATACAGGAACAGATTAAAAAAATTTCAACGTTGGCCCCATTCACTGCTCACTGTGTGAGTTCGGTGGAATAAATTTTTGATGGGTGTATTGGAAGGTCCATGTCAAATTTAAATATAGTTCCGAAAACGATTCTATAGAAGGGAATGACGAATGATGACAATGAGAGGTGCATGATGAATGTTGATGCAAATATGGATGATCTCAAAAATTATGTGGGGACATAATACATCCTTGAGTCTTGAAAACCTCCCATACCATCAAGGCATGTGTCTAGTCTAACCATGTCAAATTGCGATGCATACATAAACATATTGAAGAAATTTCAACATTGGCCCCATTCACTTCTCACTATGTGGGGTCAGTGCATGACATTTGTGGTGGGTGAATTGAAACTTCTGTGACATCAACTCGACTTGGTAATTCAATAATAAAACAAAGTGGTTAAATCCACTTTAAGCAAGAGAATCAACAATAGAGCCACTTGAGTTAATGAAGTCAATTTATTGATGGTTCATCCATTGGGGTTTCAAGCTAGGAATCAAACCTACTAGAAATTGGCATTGGCAAGAGGAATGAAATTATGATTATGTTCAAAATTATCGAGTTTGTGTTGCTAGTGTTACGCCTCATTTTACATGAGGTATACACTAGTATTTTTTCACTACTCTTTTGATTTTCATCATGAAGGTAGGTTTACAAGTTGATCTTTGGATGGCCTAGGGGTTTCATGGTTTTATGTCCTAGATCATGAAGGAAGATTCCCACTTATATTGGATGTTGCTTGCACTTATGTTTATGCATATTATTGAGGACACCCACCTTTCTTGGAGCCTTATTGCACTTTATTTTTTTATGATTCCTCATGTGGGTGCCATTGGGGGTCCATCAACAGTGACCTAGACATGGGCAACAATGACCTAGACATGGGGCCAATGTTGAAATCTTTTCAAACTATTTCTGTATGCACTGAAATTTGAGATGGATAGACTATTCGCATGCCTTAATGATATGGGAGGGTTTTTGGACTCAAATTCGACTCACAATACACTCACATTTTTTGGTTCTACACTTACTAGACTTATGTCTTATCAGTAGATATCGAACTGATCAAGTAACAAAAAGGGTGCCTCGAAAGGTTCTTCGTCATATTCCCATAATTCCACGTTTGTAAGGATTGTTCAGGTGTGAAAGAATATCACAATTTATGGATTACCATGCATGTAACATAAGTGGAGATGGTGTTCTTTGAATGCCTATCGTTGGTTATGCATTTAGGGAAATTGAGGAAAAATGGGCATATTTCAAAGATGAACCTCGTAATGTTAGGTTTTCATTGGCAACTGATGATGTTAATCCATTCAGAGAGCTTAGGTCTATTTACTCAGTGTGGCCTATTTTTGTTATCAACAATAAAATTCCTCCGTGGATGTCAATAAAGAGGGAGCACATAATGTTGATAATGATTTTTCCAGGTATTTGTTTACATTAATTTTTTGAATGTAACCTTTTCATTTGTTTCATTTTTTTCATAATATATTTTGTTTATATTTACTTTTATATACATATCATGGTTATAGTAATTATGTGTAATTTCAAACAATTAGGTAAGTACCAATTTAAATATATGAATGTATATATTGAGCCTCTCATCGACGAGCTACTAAAATTATGGGATGACATCACTATGTATGACATTTGTAAACCAATTGAGGAGAAGAAATTTAAATTCCGAGGAATACTTTTATGGACAATTCATGATGCCCCGGGACTAACACATTTTTGTGGTATGTATAAGCATTCTATTGCTATTTAATACTATATAATTTTATAAATATATGATGCTGCATGTTTAATTTTTAAATAATCTCATCGTATAATTGACATTAATCCATCTGTTGCAGGTCTTCAAACAAAGGGTAAATTTGCATGTCCAGTTTGTGGTCCTAATATGAAGTATCTTCATTCAAAAAGTTTAGGAAAGGTGGTGTTTGATGAGTATAGGCACCTCCTCCCTAAGAACCATAGGTATCGTACTACTGAAAAACATCTTTTCAATGGGAAAGAAGAGACTGGTTTAAAACCACAAAGAATGACACCTCACCTATGGAGGTTGCAATATAATAAAAATCGTCAAGGTACAAAATTTCTTTACATATCGTATATGTAAGGTTTTGAATTTTTAGTTTAATCATTAAATTTATTTTACCATATTTGATAATTATTGTTGTCATTTATTTTATGCTTCATGAAGGCTGCCATCATGAACGTATTAATAATGGGCTTCCACGAGGAATGGAATGTTATCCCACTCAATTCATGAGGTTGCCCTACTATGAGGAGATAAAAATAGCTCATTTGTTTGATACAATTCATATGCTAAGTGTTTAGATACCCAAGAATCAATTGTTGGACCTATTATTAAAACTGGGTGATCTAATTAGGTGGTGGGTGAAATAGTGAAGAGTTCGCTAAAGAGAAATACACAATAAAATATTTCGCAATATGATGTTTATAGGGAATAGATTTTAGATATTTCCTTACCTCCAACTTTAGAATTTGCTTACAACACATCATTTAACCACACTCTCTTTCATGCATGGGTCAATGTTAAACCATTTCTTACAATTGGATAACTTTTCCCCTCTTGTGGTAACAACTATGCAATTTCCCCCTCTAAAATCTTATGAGAATATCTAGGATTTTTTATACTCATCCATGGTTGTTCAAACAAGGTAGTATTGAATTTATTTCAATGTCATATAATGTTACTCCCTTATTGACTAGTATTTGAGAGTTGCAACATGTATATATAACATATCAACATCCTTAAAGGATCCTCCTCTCATGGGAAGGTCACCCCCTTTAAGAATCTCTTTCTCTTAGGTAAACCCTCAACTTGGTCATCCTTTTACATTAAGAAGTTTTCGTCCATGTGGCTTAGGGATAAAGAAAAAATACCTCCAATCTTGGATCTCCAAATATTATGGATCTTTCCTAAAGGATATAATGTATGATTGACCCATGTTATAATTTTCTTCATTATAGAATTTCTCATTGTGGAGATGACACTATGATAGCTCATGGACCCTAGTTCATTGATGATGTGGGACTCTTTATAAGGCCATGTACTCACATATGCGCACCTTGTGACCTTTGTTCCCAATAACCACATCCTCCTCATTGACCTTTTTCTTACCTTTCTTAGTGGGTGGAATACTAGAGACCTTTTTCTTACCTTTCTTAGTGGATGGAATACTATAATACTAAAGATTGACCTTTTCCTTACCTTTCTTAGTGGATGGAATACTATAATACTAAAGATTGACCTTTTTCTTACCTTTATTATGCAAGAGGTAGTCATCCAAAGTAGGAATGTATACATGAATGTTAAGAATATACAATTATTACTTGAAGTTATTATATGACAATACAATCCAATTGAACCATTCCAAATTCTTGTGTAAGACTAGATTGGGATGTCCATGTTCAAATTCCCCATATCATAGATCTCTCCATCTAAAGTTCATTTTTAAGAAAAAATTAAGAATGTATCTACCCATATGTGAAATGTTAGAATGTCGTACTTTCCATGTCAAAATAGAGGCGCAAGAAAAATTTAATCTTCTCTAGATAAAATAATCCTAATACTAAGTTGTAAGAGTTGAAACCACCTTCTACCTTTCTTCCCAAACTATTCGAATTAGTGAAAAAGAACCACCAATCCTGAAATCACTTGAAGCAACATTCACATCATTGAGGGTGAAAAGTCTATTTATTTTGGATCTAAATTTTCCTTTAACAATTATGTATTAGGTCAATCTTTTTTAAGGTTCATCACCATTCATTGAACTCACTATCTGCTTTCCTGACATGCTTCCTCCATGCACAATTATATTAGTTTATATGAGGCCTTTGCCTTTTTTTAGGAAAGGCAAAGATTCTCCATGGAACCAATATTGACAATGCATGGTCCACCACATTTTTAGAGCATAAAAATCCTCTAAGCACTCAAGTTTATATATGACTAATTTTGGAAGAAAAAAGAAACCAATAAATGTGTCCTTGAATATTTTTTATATAGACATGATTTTATTAACAAAATACATGTCTCTAAATAATGAAATATTAAGTTTTTGTTAAAAATTTAATATCCTAGCAACATGGGAAGGAACATAATGGGCTAGATGCTCATGACTCAATACTTTAGTTTTTTTAAATTGACCTTGAAAAGGCCCATGATATGGTCAAGTTTCCCTTCATCCTGTTCATGCTTAAGGCTCTTGAATTTGTCCCCTTGTTACCTAGAGCCATGGCAAATCTTCTTAGAAGCAATGATGTATCTCTCAATCAACATATATAAATAAGAAGAAGTAGGGCTAATCCATTATATTTGACAAGGATCTCTGTTGGAACTTGAAATTTATGTGATGGTAATAGAAGCCTTGGTCTACTTTATCTTTCACATTATAGGTTAATGTTTGATTAAAGACATCCCTCTCCCTAAACAAGGAATCAAGTAGTTTGTCACTTGGAATTTTTCTAATGTTTTATTTCTCACCATTAGAGAGGAATATAAATTAATGATCAATGCAACGGACTATATTTTTATATTTTATTTATCCTACGAGTCCAAAATTCAATGGGCCAAAACTCAATGTCACAAAATAGGCCCTCAAGACCTTCCTAGTTGGATCACATATTGGGGTTGGATTTCTTAGGCTTCCTTTTTTGTTTTAGGCATCCTCCAAATATATGTGGTAGATTGTCATCCAAAGAGATAAAAAGAAAAAGAAAAATTGGCACACTGAGCTAATACCCATGGTTGCAGTCATATTCCAAATATGCACTAAAATATTGGTTGTAACTTATGTCTATGTCTGATCATCTCTTTCGGTTCCCTCAACTAGCCAGTTTCAGTACTTGGAGAAATCTATTTATATCATTTTTTGGGAAAGTATGCAGGGTGGTAAGAACTTCACAAAGTAAATTGGAATTTTTGTTGCGTGTTGAGGGTCTATATGGAAATCCTCGTAATACACATTCAACCTCGAGGTTTCGTGCACCAAATGGATTATTAGAGTACTATAATAAAACAAGGTCTCAAACTATCGATGAAATACAAAGTCTCATATTTGGTTTGTCTTTTAATGAAAATTCCTTATGGTTGTCCTCCATCCATTGCACAAAGGAAAAACCTTCATTGAGACAACCTAGTTCTCAACCCTAAGAGGCATTAACATGATTAGAGATGTTTTTGTCTCCGAGACTTGAGACAATATTATGTAATATAATATTATATATAATAAATATAATTTATAAATTATATATTATAATTTATAAATTATATATATTATATAATATATGAATTATATTATATATAACTATAATAAAAACAAAAACAAAAACAAAATACCAAAATAAAATAAAATAACAAAACATAAGTTTGAAAACAAAAAAACAAAAGAAACGTTTCAATGTGCCGCGCGAGCTAGCTGGAGGAGAAGGTTGAGGTTAGAGTAGAGAGGAGGTCATAGGTTGAGCGATCTAGGAGGAGAAGGAGGTCAGAGTAGAGAGGAGGTAGGTCGCACGAGCTAGGAGAAGGATAGGAGGTTAGGGCAAAGAGGAAGGCATGCAGAGGAGGTAGGTCGCACGAGGAGGAGGAGAAGGAGGTCAGGGCAGAGAGAGGGTACATGAAGGAGGAGGAAGAGAAGGAGGTAGAGGGTAGAGAGGAGGGAACGCAAGGAGAAGGAGAAGAAGAAGGAGGTTGAGGAGAAGGAGAAGGAGGTCGAGGGCAAAGAGAAGGGAACATAGAGGAAGATAAGGAAGTCGACATGCGTGCGAGGAGAAGGAGGTTGAAGGAAGAGAGGAGGGAATGTGAGGAGAAGTCTGGAATCAAGGGAACACTGGATAGAGGAGGATGAGGGCACACCATTTGAAACATGCACGCGAGGAGAAGGAGGTTGACAATCAATTCAACATGGTATTATTTCTCTTCTTTTAATTTTTCTGGTATTTTTATCTTGAAACGTGCCATGAACATGCTCACATTCTCCATTTTATATTTCAATCTTGGGAACATTAGTATCCCATTCATTACTATAAATTCCCAAGGTTTTTCCACACATCTTACAAACCACTACTAAAATAGAGGGAACCCAACACCATCAACGAAGAAAACAAAATAAATGACAATGAGAGAGTTGTGACCGTATGTCAACTAATTTGTCCCTTTAAAAAAAATTCATTGATTTGTAAGGAGAAATATGTTTGTGAGAAAAGACCAAGCATCTATCCCCCCACATACATTCAATAAGGTGTGTGGGATAAACACACCCTCAAAACAACAAAAAATTCACAAGAAGCTACCTAAAACCCTAGTATCATGCTTAGAGCTTAATGTAAAGGCTTTGAGCCAACACCTTAGGCCTATGAACCACTACCAAAATAAAGGGCACCCAACACCATTGATGAGGTAAAAAAAAACAAACTACAATTCAATTATGTTATTTCAGTACTTAAAGATTATGCTCACCACCCCCATCAATATCTCTTTTGTGTGGAGAATATTAGGGCCAAAATCCGCTCATGCAAATCAGACTTAAAAAACTAAAAATGAAGTAAAATTAAACTTTAGTTTTGGCATAGTACTCATGTAGAAAAAACCATAAAGGGAAAATATTGCATGATCATGCAGACCCAAAATGCTTTATAGCACCCAACTAAATTCTCCCTCAAATTTGAGATTCAAATACTTACATAAATTTTGATAAGAAGGGGCACCTTGCCAAGCTTGGAAACCTTTGCACTATTAGTTCCATGTGTTGGAATATGGGGCCACCACTTGTCCTTTTGAAGCTTCCATGTTGTGATCATCAATACCACATAGTTGAATATGATTAGTCCACACATCCATTAAGTCAACCCTGATATTGTTAGTGTGGAAGTATGACACTTTATAAGATTGTCATATGCACCTATAGTCTCTATTTACTATTCACGACAATGTTTTATCTTCACCCACTATGCATATGTGCCATCCTTGTCTCATCTTGAATGAACACCATGTAGAGAAATCTTGTTCTTTTAATCATATTTCATCCCATTTGTATTCCATGTCTCATCAATTCTACATGGTTTTTTCTTGGACCTAAAACATTATAGAATTCAATTTTGGTATGAGGTCAAGTCAATGGGAAGTGTTTCACAACTAGACAGCATAAGAATCTCACTCCACCCATTCTAGTATTGGACCAAAAATATCATAAAACACATGTTTAAATCAATTATTGGTGTTGGGGAAGGATCCATGCAACACTGAGGAGCATAAGGGTCAATATCTGATGATTCTCTGATGATAGGTATGAGCATCCTTTGATGATTCTAGAGAGGGAGTGGAAGGCCCTCATTGAGGACGCAAAAGAGAAGAAATGGACAGATGAAGGAAAAACACCCTCTCGTCCCAGAAGGTAAATTACAATTTCAATTCAATACCTTCAATTTTTTTTAGATGTAAATAAAATTGTGGTATATATTAACATACTTGAAACTTTTGATGATAGGTTGACTGACACGTCAAAGGAAACAAAATCAAGGCTTTCCAAATGTGGCCAGCAAAGGCTATTCCAGGGCGGCTACTTGAAGTTGCAGTCATGAATTGTAAGTACCTAAATATATTATTTGTATCTCCTTACAACTTTTAGGTAATTGCATCGAATAACATTAAAAATACATACTCTTATGCAATGCAGGGTGATGAGTTTGGTACTGAAACCATGGAGGAAGACCTCCAACCTGGTTACAAATACGACTATAAAGTTGTAGTTGAACACTGAAAAATCTTGGGGCAGTTACCAAGAACCACTTTGCAAGATATTATTAATATAATACAGTCATGTTGGATATTATTGATATTTACAACTTTGTTTTAGTCAGGGGAGAAACACTGTCAACGAACGCACTAGTATTGGAGAGCAGTGCATTGATAGAAGTTTGCAACCAGAAGATTGTTCTCCCATGCAATCCTAATATTCCACGGGGGTGCAGTCCCATGATGGTGATACGACCGAGCTGGCACATGATGATAACATTGTTGTATTTTAATCATATACCTAATAATTTCGTAGTTATACATCTTGTACTTCTATGTTTTTTACTTATACATTTATGATTGTCCTTATAAAGTTTGTGGTCTCAATGGAAGAGAATGGTGTACTTGAGGCTCATACATTTGAAGAGGAGCATGCGGGGGAAGCCATTCCAATGGTGCCGACCAATGCACTAGGTAAATAATGACATTGTAGGTGTTTTTTTTAATATTACTGAACTAGTTCAATGATATTTAAAAATTGGCCATCTAAATTTTGTATTTGTTTCTTTTGTAGGTGATGCCTCATCAAAATGGCCTCCATTACCCCGTGAGTACCCCGCAACTAGGTTTTCTCTATGTGAGAGGACGCAATCACAATCAAATTTTGAAGAGCACCCAAAGAACGAAGACATAGATATTGATGAAATGATTAGGAACTATAGAGCTAAGAACAAGAGGCCGACTAAAAGTACTAAATGATGATGTACATGAATATTTTAATAACTATTTAATATAAAATCTGTTTTCACCATATTCCGCTTTCTCGCAGCCTTATATTAAGACCATTTTCATGATTACATATGAGCTTAGACCTATTATTTTCCAAAGAATTAATTTTAGTATTTTGAGTGAGTTTATGATTAAATATTGGAAAAATAACATGTTTTCACTTATATATCAAAGTGGGATGAGTTCTATGATGTTTACAGGTACATTTTAATACTCCAACCAAGTCATATGATGGAATATAATAAAGCCTCTTTTCACATCAATTTCCATTCTCTAGTTTTTAGATGTAAAGTG
>JZKD02S0642330.1:117823-154198 GCA_000966675.3 Picea glauca
ATGATAAAGTAAGGTGACAAAATCAAGAAGGAATATTTATGGAAAGTGGTTAACCCTAAAAATAAGGAAAATAGGTTAAGTGACCTAGAAATGGGTTAAGTGACCTAAAAAAAAGAAATCATTATTTAAATGATAAAGTAAGGTGACAAATTCAAGGTGGATTATTTAAATAATCAAGAGAAGTGACAAAATAAAGAAATGATAAAGTAAGATGACAAAATCAAGAAGGAATATTTAAATGATAAAGTATTGGAGAACTTTCTATTTATGGAAAGTGGTTAACCTTAAAATAAGGAAAATAGGTTAAGTGGCTTAGAAATGGGTTAAGTGATCTAAAAATGGGTTAAGTGACCTATAGATGAAAGTATAAATAATATAGCAATGGTCTCTTGTAGATCATCCCTTTTGTGGATCAATGGAGAGCTTCTTGTGAGAATATCTTTTGGAGTATTGATGGAGAGCTTATTGTGAGAGCTTCTTGAGCATTTTTGGTGTGGAACACTTGAGAATATTGAATATATATAGGTGAATTAGGTAACCAAGGATATCTAAGACGAATTTCAGAAGGAAGGTGAATAAAAGAGGGTCGGAATTGAAGGGAGGATAAATTCTTTTCATGATGCTTTCTAAGGTATGTTATTTATAGGTCATCTCACCATTTTTGCAATAAATTTTTTTCTATAATGATTCATACCATGGGATTGATATTCAATTGAGGAAACATATCCAAGTATATGTGGTAAAAAATTCAACTTGTGGGTCGTTGTATTTGTTGATATACACTCTGTGGAAAATAGGGTTTGTGGCTAGTCCTAAAACTAGTCTAAAAAAGGTGTTTCAGGTAAAAATGTCATAAATTATTCATAACAGATCCAAATTTAGTGAGACAAATTGTGTTGGTTATATTACAGTATATAGTATTCTCTGTAACAGTTTCAGATCGATTCAACAAATATTCCGTGTGGGGCACACTCTACAAGGTCTCTCTCTAGAATAAGCCAGAATTCAGCAAGGTATGTCATTTTTTCTATAACTCCTTTTATGAGAGGTTCCAAGTAGTGCCACCTGGAGGATTTGAATAAAAAAAACTTAAGAACATTTTGTATCAGTTTCAAATATTTATTCATTACAGGTACAAAGTTATGATTATTTCAAGTTAGGGTTGTTGACTAATCCAAAACTAGTCATGGTTGAGACAAGCAATTGATGAGTTGGCACATACATGAGGTGTATAGTTGATGATGTTGGTACATATTGATGAGTCATTTTTTATTAGTATTTTACACATGATTGGTATATACTTGGTACATGGTTGGATGGACTTGTTTATGGTACAGGTTGATTACAGGTTGTTTGGCACAGGTTGGTCCATGGTTGATGCTCTTGTTTATGGTACAGATTGATATATGTTGAGGATTGTTTCCTCATATCAGTTGGTACTGAGAATGTAAGCTGAGTCTTGCATATATATATGGTGCTCTTGTAGAGTTGTACTCTATTCAGTTGTTGCTGAAAAACCCTCGGATTGAAGTCCATAATAAAAATAAAAATTGTACATACATTTTGTGTTCCTTGTGGAGATGATTTGTTGATGATATGTTGCTGATATGTATTCACATCTAACTAATTATAAATGACAGCAATGAGTAATGAGAAAATGTTGAATGTTAACTAAGGAGTTTTTGTGTAAGAGGGAAGTTTTTGGGAAAAGGATCCCCACACTTATTCACCCCCCCTCTAAGTGTGGTAGGTGTGTCCAATAGAGGTACCCCAGTAGATGAGGAGAAGATGTCTTTGTAGTCTTCCACGACTTTATCCACTTGATTCTACTGCATGGAGAGGTTGGTCGCAGAGGCCATGGATGTGGCTACAATATTTCACTCACTCTGAGAGGGAATCACGAAGAAGACAAACTTCATGGTCTGAGAGATGACATTCCTGCATTGCTTGGCAGAGATCAAGGAAATGGCACTAGGTGGGACTACCTCAACTATCCTATACAATTTCCCATCCAAAGTAATAATAATAATGCGAGGCCCAAAATCATATACAACATGGTATTTCCATAAATAAGGTTGGCCCAAAATAACATCACAAACTTCAAGGGGGGAAACATCAAACAATACCTCATCTTTGAAGGGCTTGATGACATAGGACAGGTGGCATTGTTGGCTGATGTGAAGATCGCTTACTTGGAGGAGCCATCTAATGGTGTAGGGTTGTGAGTGTGGCATTTTCAGCAGGGCCAGTCGCTTGATGACCTCCTCTGATATGAGGTTCTTATGGCTACTGCTATCAACGATGAAGTGCAGCGGGGTGCCTTTCACCCACATCTGTGAATGAAACAGATATTCTCCTTCATCTAGATCATCAATTTCACCATGCTGGATCTTGGGGGTAGCAATGGTGGCATTGGGTTTTGTGTCAATGATCTTTCTCACCTTTTCTAGTTCTGACTCAGAGTCAAAAACTGAATCTGATTCAGAGGCTTTCATCTCAACCACCAATGATTGCTTTGAGTGGCAATCAATAGTGTTATGCCAAGGGCTCTTATGGAAGTTGCACCACTTCCCTATATATTTCTTCATATTTTCATTTTCCTTCCTTGTTTGAGGCTTAGACTGGATGCCCTTGCCCTACTTTTACTGTGAGGGGTTCCCATACCCAAACTGTCGCATTTTTTTTTATTTAAGCTTCAACTCGATTTTGATGCCATATCAATAGGTTGTGCCCAAGGAAGAGATGTCCCGAAAATCCATTTCTTCCTGGATGTATCTATGTATACCACCTCGGTACTTGAGCACTAGATTTCATTCATAACATTTTATACCCAGCTTGGTGCAAAAGGAATGGAAGATATTTGTTAACTCAGGCCCTGCTTGGTCCCTTTCCTGCCACAATGTGGTCCATTTTGTATATAGGTCGTCATAACTTATGACAAGGTAGTATTGTTCCTTAATAACATCTGTGAAGGACTCTTAGGTGAGTGTGACTGTAAAATAATGAGGGTTCCTCTATTGAATTTTTCTCACAGAAAGTCTCCCACCAATATTTAACATGGGGGACGTCTTTGAGGAGCACAAAAGTAATATTTTCTCTATTCAAAAACTTATGAACAGAAAAATACCCTTCTAGCATATTCAACCATTTATCTACAACATATGCATCTATCTAACCTTCAAATATAGGAATATCAAATTTGATATGTACCTTGAAGGGGGAAGTGCCTCCGCTCGAGGAATATCCATCACTTGTTGGTAGTACTTGAAGGATTTACGCAAAACTATCCATCATCTCGTTCCTTTGTTGCGCAAGGGATTCCTTGAGAAATAGTTTGAAAGGATCTCCTGTCCCTTCATATTTATTTTATCCCGCCATGGAAGGTTACTTGGGTGTGTGAGAGCCTTTTTCCTTAAGAGAAACAAGCTCAAGACCCAACTCTTTGTACTCTGACCTCGTCGAGGACATGCATTAAGAATGACAAGGAGCATACCACTCTGATACCACTGAACTGGATTTTATGAGTAGAATGAAATGACTACAGATCTATATTATTAACACAAAGATTCAATGAACAATAACAGAGATACAGTAAAAATTTTCTTCTATTAATAAAGAAATATGCTGAAACTATAAAATGTAGACTAAAACAAGATTGCTAGAATGGTGGTGACTTATCTCTGAGAAGAGATGTGACGGTTGCACTCATTCGCAAGAATATGAGTACAATGAGGCTCTGAAATAATTGTTACAATAAACATGAATTCCAAAACCCTAGACATCCAAAAACCTAACCCTAGGAGATGAAGCACCAAGAGTCATGTGGGCCCCGTTGGGGTAAGTCTGTATATCAACTTCCTGGGGTCGTAACTTTTGCATACGATCTCTATTTTATGTGCACGATAGCTCGTTGAAAGGTCTATCCAAGGACTACACATTATTCTATCAAAATATAACTTTGTCTAAAGTTTGACTATGGTGAGCCCTAAAAATGTTGTTTGGGACCTCAGAACGACCCCAAAAGTTCAAGATCTAAAAACTCGGAAAAAAAACTTCCAAACTAAAAAACTGCCAAGATGATCTAGTTGGAATAGGTGGGTGGCCACTAATATCCACCTAGATCAAGGTGATAGGGATAAGGTTGAGGGGTGGTAGGAAGGAGGAGACAATTGAAAAAGGTTTGAGAGATCATATTCTTTTAGCTTCCTTGTCAAGGACCATAGTGGGGAGTTTGTCTTTAATTTGGAAATTATGAGTTAAAAGTAGAGCTAGTGTTGAATAGGTCTCGAATGGTTGAATCAAGAGAAATGATGAATAAATTGTAGTTTGGTTTGATACTAAGACAACCTTAAAATAATAATAAGGTGCACGAGAAGAAGGGGCTATGAGGAATTCACTGACTTGTTCAACAAAAAATAGGTCTTTGGATTGTGCTTTTGTTGTAAGAAGTGACATTATACAACATCATGAGTGGGAGTCGTCTAGTAGTGACACCATCATGGATGATAGGAAGTATTTGGGTGAGGACTGGGACTCAAGGATGTATAGGATTGGGATGGTCAAGGGTCATGGGAGTTGACACCATTAGGGTTGCAATTAGAGTTAGGATTATAAATGAGGTTGTGTTAGGGTTAGGGTTAGAGTTAGAAGTTTGAAGGGTTAAAATCCAGGTTTTATGGTGAATCTTTGTTCAATGGTGAGGGAATAGGGGAACTATTTGTCAATATTATTTCTCTCAAAAACAACTACATCATTACAAAAAATATTAAGCAAACCAGAATTGAATTTAAGCATAAGAACTTGTTTCATACCTCTAATCTAAAGCCAGAGGTAGAACTTTGTGAACAATTTAATGAATTGTTGTATATATTGACTTTGAGCTCGATGCAAATACAAAAAATTGCACATGAGTTTAGATAAGTAACTTGGTAGATAAAATCACCTTATCAAGGCCTACCACAAGGCATCATATGTATTAATGATGTTGGAGGTGCTACTAGCAACCTATTCGTTGTTTAGTTCCACATATACCTTAGCAAAATCTTGGTGATATTGCCACCAAGCTTTAGAAAGTCCCACTAAGTCATTTCCTTCAAGAAGGAGACATTTATCTTTGATCATGGTTGGACACGTCAAGAAGTATGCTATAAGATTGTGTATTCAAGAGTCTAGGAAATCTTTGTTCATTTAGCCACCATACTTAGGTAACTTGAGATTATAGTGTCCAACTAGAAGGTGAAGGTGGAATACCTAGGTTGAAACTTGAGGAATTTGGTGAGAGTGATGGAAATTTATTGTATAACACTTTGTAAACTAGGCTTTGTGTCCTCAAAGGAATAAGTGATATGATGATCCATTATCAGAAAGAAGGACTATGTATAGGTGAATCCCTAGAAGTTGGTTAGGGTTTTGCAGAAATATAAATAAGTATTGAAAAAGGGATAAGAAGGTTGATGTAGCACTAGAAAAAATGATGAAATCCTATGAAGAGGTAGTGATGATGAAGGGAATCTTCCAAAGAACCCAACAAGGGTGACATGGAAACTAGGGGAGGAGGTGGGTGGAGGTTGGTCTGGGTGACATAGGCCAAAAAGAGAGCATAAAATTAGTCAAGGTTGACGGAGGCCAAGAAATCCCAACCAAGGATGTACGCAAAAAACCCAATCAAGGGTCTGTATTGATAAAATAAATGATGGGGGGGGGAGGGTGGCCTCAAAAATACCTCTAGGAGTGATAGATCTGGGTAAAAAGTAATTTTATCTACAAATAAATCGATTGAGAGAGGTTTCTAGGGTGGATGGTGGCCTCAAAAAAATTAGGAAGCAAAGAAATCGTGTGCAAGGAGAAGAGTAGGGTGGGAGGGTGGCCTTCAGATAACCCTAACGGGCCAAGACCTCATTGATTTTATACCAAATGATAAGCAATGGACAACTGCAAACAAGACCTAAGGAAAAAATCCACAAGAAAAGACTGTATCTGATCTAAGAGATAGAGAAATCACAAGATGAAGTTGAATATTATTCAAAAGAAAAGATAAGTCATGACAAACCCAAAAATTGGAGAAGATGAGAACAAATTCCTTACTTTGTTAATGAATCCAAGAAACCTTTTTATAGTCTTACAAAGTCTCCAACTAAAAAACCCTAATATAGGTATGCATGTCACTCAAGTTACAAAATAATATAAAATGCATATGTGCCAACTCCAAGCTAGAAAGAGATGCCTTGCTAACTAACTCACACAATTAAATATAAAATAATGTAGGTTCCCATAGAATTTTTTACCCCTAAGGGGGTAGCCCCCCTCAAACATTTGGCTACCTATCTAAACTAGCTAAGCTAGCTAGGTTGGCTTGTTGACTTCATCCTCAAGGGAGAAATGCTCCTCCATGTCTAGGTTGATTGGCTAGCTAGAATTTTGAGCTAGTTGTGTTGGTTGATCCCTTTTTGCTGGTCAGGGACATCTTTGTTCCTCACCAAGGTACCATCCTCAAAAAAAGGTGAAGTGTTCAATGGGTTTCCCTTGAAAATGCATTACACGAAAAAAATAATAATAAGCATGCATGTATTTTAAATAAAAGCATAGGTCATGTATTATGTTTTTCAAACCTGAAAACTAAATACATGATACAATTTGAGATGTACATTTTTTAGTTCTGAAATACACATTTAAGCATGGTTATACTTGAAATATCGATTTTTAAAAATTTTCAATCCATGTTTAAATAATATTATACTAAATTTCATTTAAATAAGTCCCTATTTTTAGATATGTCATTGAGTGGACAAAGAACGAGGAAAAAAATATACCCAACAATTAATTTGGGATGTAGGAAACTTCATGGTGAAATTGGGTTAGATCCAACTAATCATTGAGAGTTTACATCCTATTCCCCCTCCACATTCCTCATGAAGATCATCTCATGGAATATATGTGGCCTTAACAGAAGAAGCAAGAAAAGGCTCCTTCGAAATTGTATTATGGTAGAAAATCCAGATATCCTACTTCTTAAAGAGACCAAAATGAGTAGGAAATGAAGTTGATTCCATTATAGGTAGATGTTGGAGACAATGTAATCACATAAATATTGATTCAAGAGGATCGGTAGGCGTCTTAGATATCCTTTGGAACCAACAATAATCATCCTTGATAACTTCTTCACCACCAAATGAACCATTTTAGCTCAATACAAAGTCATCAGATCTTATAAGGAGGGGATCGTAACCAATGTGTAGAAAAAAAAAAAAAAAAAAAAACTCTTTTCTGAAAAATATGGAAGGCTTACGTGAAATCACTCAAGATCAAAGATGGATCCTGGGAGTTGACTTCAATATTATTCTCTCACTCTAAGAGAAGAGAGGTGGTATTCATTGGTTGGATGGAGATAGCAAGGGTTTTAAGAACCTTGTATATTCTTTGCATCTAGTAGATATTGATAACATAAATGGAGACTTCACCTGATCTAACAAGAGATTGAGGGTCCCTGCAGATCACGAGTCTCTTGGATTGGTTCCTAATCTTGGAACCCTTGATGATCGATGGAATTTTCATGGAATCCAACATTCTCTCAGTGGCTAGATATGATCACTAGCCCATACAAATATGGATGGATATTGTAGGCACCCCATGCCGCAAACCCTTTAGATCTGATAAATTTTGGCTGACTCATCTCTACTTTCAAGAAAATGTTTCGCAACAGTGGGAAGAAGTAGCCATCCCTTATGGTACATTGATGTATCAATTTTAGCAGAAGCTAAAGAACTTCAAACATCATTTAAAACAGTGGAACAAAAATACCTTTGGCAACATCTTCAAAGCTCAAAGGGACTTGGAGTAGTGAATGAAGGAAATTAAATAGGAAATCCTTACTCAAGGAAGATCGGATCAACTCAAAGAGGAAGAGGAACATGTTAAGCAATAATTGGAGGACAAGTATACTCCAAAAGAAACTCTCTGGAGACAAAAGTCTAGAATTTAGTGGCTCAAAGAGGGTGAACAAAGCTCCAAATTTTTTCACAAATCCATGATTCAAAGGAGACACATCAACCACATCACCAAGATCAAGGGCATTAGGGGACAACCCATCATGGCTCACTCATAAATAGAGCGAGAATTGGTAAGATTTTTCCAGGATCTTCTCAAGAAACCCTGCCCAGACAAATCAAAGGCCATTGCAAAAATCACATAGCACATTCCCTCTCTCATATCCATATAAAAAAATTCACCTCTCCTCAGGCCAGTGACTCTAGAGGAGGTTGATCAAGCTATCAAGGACATGCCAACTAGAAAGTCCCCAGGACCGGATGAATTCACCATAGATTTCTTCCATCTTGTTGGTAGTTGGTTCAGGAGGAGATTTGGTAGATAATCGAAGACTCTCACAACACTCGTAGTGTTCTTCCAGTGCTCAATGCTACCTTTCTTAATTTAATCCCCAAGGAGGAGTAAGTCTCACACCCAAACAATTTTTGTCGCATAACATTGTGCAACACCATCTACAAGATTATCACAAACGTAATTTCTCTCTGAATCAAACCCCTTCTCTCTTTCATTATCTCGCATGGAAAATTAGGTTATGTAGAGGGGAATCAAATTATGGATGGTTTCATCCTCTCCCATGAGGTCATTCACTCCTTGAAATCATCTGGCACTCCCAGTATGATTATCAAACTGGATCTATCCAAATCTTTCGACAAACTCAGTTGGCAGTATATGAGATCTCTCTTTCTTGCCTTTGGTTTTAATGAAGAATGGGTTAATTGGAACATGAACCTAACCTCCTCATATTTCTTTTCAATCACGTTCAATGGTTTTCCCTCCATACCTCTATCTCCTTCTTGAGGAATCCATCAAGGTGACCCCCTTTCCTCTTTTCTCTTTGTCATTATAGCAAAAGGCCTTAGTCGATGCATCAAGGATGCCAAAGAAAATGGATCGCTCAAAGGCCTTACCTTGCATGGTTTGAACCCCACCATCTCTCACAACCAATTTTTCGATGGTACTATGATGATGGGATCCCCCAAGTTCAAACAATCTTGTCACATCCTTTTCATTCTCAATGACTTTAGTGAAGCCTTATGCACTTCCATTAATACTGAAAAATCCAAGATCTTCTTCTTCAATACTCATTGGACCAATCAATCCTTCATCTCTCACATATTGGGGTTCAACATGAGTTCTCTTCTTTCCAAATATATTTTCATCCCCTCATTGACATATTCTCTCCAAAATTGCTCTTGGAATGGATTGCTTTCCTCCATTGAACAATGCCTAAATTCTTGGACCTTCAACACATTATTGTTGGTCTCTTGGTTCTCTTAAAATGGTGGGAGGACGTGGCTTAGGGAATACCCAATTTCTTAACCAGATCATGGGAGCCAAAATCTAGTGGAGGTGGCTCAAGAATCCAAGGGATCTTTGGGATCAAATGTGGCAACACAAATATACACCCGTAGTGGAAGAGGAGAAACTTATTAGATGGAATGAACAAAAGAATGGCTCCCTGATATTGAATGGGACCTAGCATAACTACTCCCTCATCCAGGAGCATACTTTTTGTGAAATTAGAGGAGGTTGGGAATTACTATTCTAGTCATATTCTTGGAAAGATATGCCTCCCATAAACCAATGGGATCGATTGAATTATTTTCAAGAAAGAATACATCAAGAAAGACCCAAATGGGTAGTATAATATCGAAAAATCAATCCTCCTGCTTCCTCCTAGAGGGAATGGAAGACCACCCATATAGACCTTAACATCCTGGAAGACATGGACTTAGGAACTTGGAAATATGAAGCAACATTTTAGAAAATTTGAATTAAGAAAGGCCATGACATACTTCATCAGGGACACTCCACAAAAGTGATATTCACCATAAAGGAGGCCTATGGCTTGAAGGCTTCCTTTCATATGTTTCCCAAGGACAATACTTGAAAAAATATTTGGAAGGCTAATATTTGGCCCAAAGTAAATACATTTCTATTGTTGGCATGTTTTTACAGGAAGATTGTGCTTGTCATTGATGGAAAGAACAACAACGACGATGACAAACAAGAAAAGTATAAGCTCAGGAGGAGAAGTGAACAGTATGCAAAGATCAAAGATCAGAAGGCAAAGCATAGTACAGAAACGTGATCAGGATCAACATCTCCACAGGACAAACCAGGACCGATTGAGAATTCGATTATCCGAATACCTAATAACCGTTGGGTCACTTTTAAGTGGAAGGACAGTATAAGCTAGAATAGCAGCATCGAAGATAGATTGAGCCATCGATCTAAGAAAATGATCGATGAAAAAAATTTGGTTCACGTCAAAAGTTGTGAGGAGGTTACTATTCGAGGAATCTCACTTTGAAAGAATTGGCAACTTGAAAGTCGAATTACCCGAAGCCCAAAATCCAAAATGAATAAGGACCATCGGATCTGGAGAAAATGTGATGATCGTTGGAATTAATCCAAAGAAAAAGATGCATCACAGACAGATCAAGCCGTTGATCTAAGATATTGATTAAACAGACGTCATTTGTTTCAGGTCTAAAGTTATGAGGAGGTTACACTTCGGAGAAATCACTTCAAGAATTTCCAGTTGAGATTTGAAATAACCAAAGCCTAGAGATCCGGAGAGCCGAAATACATTCTCGACCATCAGATCATCTGAATTAGATCTCAGTCATCATATCATTCGAAGAAGATCTCAAGCATCAGATCGTCTGAAGTGAATCTGGGTCGTCTGATCCAGAGCATCAATTTGAGTTTTGAAATTCCCGAAGGCCGGAGACCCAAAAAGCCAAAATAAATTCTCGACCATCAGATCATCCGAAGTAGATCTCAGTCATTAGATCGTCTGAAGAAGATCTCAAGCGTCATATCATCCGAAGTAAATCTAGGCCGTATGATCCATAAAAGGCGTGGCATAATCTTGTGGACTCCGGGTAAAGACCCGAAGTAAGACTCAACTGTCCAATCCATAAGGACACGTGGTAGGAATCTGTGAACTCCAGCTAAAAGCATTATGGGAAAGCATGAAGGTTGAGAATTGAAATCGCCAAAGCCCGGAGTAGCGAAGCGGATCTCGACCGTTGATCGAAAAAGGGGACACATGACCATTGATATAGTTGAGAGGTAAAATCCCTGAAGTAGAGGCAGAGCCATCGATTGAGAAGGATAGGTGTCCACAGATCATCGACTCCGAAATATTGGCATATGAAAGAAAGCAGGGTTTGAGATTTGAAAATCTCGAAGCCCAGATTACGAAATAAATCACAGTCGTTGATTTAGGAAGGTTAGATCTGATCCGCAGATTGTGAAAGAAAAAATCTGAACTGTCTGTTCACGATCACCATCAATATCGTGAGATCGACGGTCTCGTCGCATTGCGGGGTCAGAACATGCTCGAGTCTTAATTTTTCATGAGCAGGCCGCAATTGAAACCACGGTTTTGGAGAAAGGGTATGTGGCAGCTAGAGGTGGATTGCGAGGAGAAAAGAGGTTGATCCCAAATCACTCTTGGATGTGCCCGCAATCGTTTGCTTATGCAAGGACATAGCCCAAGGTCACATGCGACAGGGGGATAACAAGAAGAGAGCTCGCACTTGCAATTACTTCGTCATGTGAGACCATCTCCCAAGGTCACAGCCACTGGTCATGTGGAGAGGAACGTTGCGCCAAGTTCTAGTTCGCACATGTAAAGTTCACGAGGACCTGCGGATCAAAAAACCTCTACGTGTATAATCCAACGACGTTGATCAAATTTCCGAATCTGATTGAAGGGTTGTTGTTTCACTTCATGGTTTCTTGATCAGTTACGATTCAGTTACACTAACTGAATCATTGTTCTGGAACGTTGGAATCATTGCTCTAGGATGTTGGAATCATGGCTCTTGAGTGTTCTGAGATTCCCGACATGGTCGTTGGAGATTCGAAGAGAAACGAATGATGAGGGCATGAATAAAAGAAAGATGTCGTGATAGAGAGAGGTTGTTGTTCCTCGATAAAACAAGTTGAACTGTATGTGATCAAGGAGAGCAGGAACATAGCGTGAAATATTCAGAGATGAAGAACACAAGTTGGATAGAGTAGAAATGGTGAAAACATTAGACTGTATGATAACTTAAGTGCAAGAAGATGCCAGTAGGAACACACTGATGCAGGCATAGCAGAGCAGTGTAGCATAACAATGATAAGACTGGTAAGCCATTGAGAAATGTGGTATCACTGTAATAAATTTCAGAAAGCAAAGATTTATATCTCAGGGTGGTAGGGTGGTGCTAGGGAGGACTGTTGTCCTTAGAGTTTCAAGTGGGTGCTTGAACACAGGGAGTTGTAGCTTCCATCTGGTTGCATCCAGAAAAACCAAGGTGGTAGGGTGGTGCAAGGGAGAACCATTGTTCTCTGTTATACAGGTTGGTGCCTATGTGATTAGAAGTTGGTGCTTCCATCCAGTTGGTACTGGAACACTCAGGGAGTTGGTGCTTCCTTCTAGTGGGTGCTAGAGAAACCAGAGAGCTGGTGCTCTCAACAAGTTACATATTTTTAAAGAAGAGGTTGTAGCCTCATTTTGAGTTGGTGCTCAAAGAAAGATGATGTACAGAACTTAAAAGACTGCCTATCATTTGAAGAAGAAGAGGTTTTCTCCCTTTATGGGTTTCCTCGTGAATATTTGTCTCTGAGTATATCATATGTGTGACTGATATTTGTTATTTCGATTGTTCATGTCTTGCATAATCTTAATGATCACTTAGAGAAGGCTAATAGTATTTTAATTGGCATAAATTGTTTAAGCACAGTAACAATTGATCCACCCCCCCCCTCTCAGTTGTCTTAGCAATTCCAACAATTGGTATCAGAGTGAGTTCCTTTTATCTAAGGGTAGATCCTAGAGCTTAAACATGATTAGCCATGAAGGAACTTCAACCAATAAGGCCCCCCTGTTCAATGGAACAAACTTTTCCTTCTGGAAAGTTAGGATGAAAACCTACATAATGGCTTTAGGTACAGATGTCTGGGATGTGGTAGAGACTGGTTATGTAAAGCCAATTGTACTAGCTTCTAAGGATGACAAGATAGAATTCAGCTTCAACGCTAAGTCTATGAATGCTATTTTGAGTGGGCTTACAGAAGTAGAATTTGTAAAAGTTATGCACTTAGAATATGCCAAAGAAATATGGGACAAAATCATTAGTAGTTATGAAGGTAATGAGAAGGTAAAGGATGCCAATCTTCAAACCTACAGATTATAGTTTGAACATCTAAAGATGAAAGAGGATGAAACTATTGGGAAGTACTTTCTGAGATTTGAAGAACTAGTAAATGCAATGAAAGGAATTGGTGAAAAAATTGAGGATGTCTCTTTAGTTCAAATTTTTTTGAGATATCTACCAGATAGGTTCAACCCAAAGGTCTCTGCTATAGAAGAACTTAATGATATAAAATCTCGGCCTATTGACCAACTCCTAGGAACTCTGACTGCTTATGAAATGAGGATAGGTAAAGATAAACCCACCTCTAGAGAAGCATCATTTAAAGCAGATAAGAATGAAGATTATGAGCCTGATGAAATTGAATCAAAATTTGTGAGAAGACTAAAGAAAGGATCAGGAAATTACCAAGGCAAGTTTCCCTTCAAATGTTTTAACTGTGGAAATATAGGTCACTTTGCATCTAAGTGTCCACACAAGAAGAAGGACCAGAATGCTAAAGGTGAAGAGAAGTACAAATCCAAGAGATTTGGTAAAAAGAAAAGTTTATGTGTAAACAATGATGACTCTTCAGGAGACACAGACAATGATTCTTCTTGTGAAGATAAGGTTAATGAATTTATGCTTATGGCCAAAGAGTACTATGATAATAAAATCACATTAAGTGATGTTGATGATGAATAAGATGTGGTTGACTTGGAAGGAGAACTGATTAGTGCTCTAGAAGAAATTGCTAGACTCAGATTTAAGAAGAAAAAACAAAAACAATTGCTGATACAGTTCAAGAAAGATAGTAAAAAACTTGATGAAGACTTTTCTCTCCTAAAAGTGGAATTAGAAGAGGCAAAGAAAATAGAGGACATTCTAAAACAACAATTATCAGAAAAGAAGGAAATATGTGAAGCCTTGGAAGAAGAGGTAGTAAAAACTAGAAAAGAGATGGAGAAGTTTAAAGCATTGTATCTCCAAAATATTCCAAGCATTAAAGCCTCAACAGAACTAAATGACATTCTGAGCAAACATAGATCTCCTTTGTTGAAGATTGTTTCAGGCTATGTAAATGGTTCAAGCAACAAACAACCAGAAAGCAAAGAGTCACTAAAGATGATCAAGTTCCAAGTCAACAAACAATCAGACCATGTGAGTACACTACCACCAAAAGCTAATAAAGACAAGATGATACCTGATAAAAAAACAAAGATATCAAAAGATGGAGCAACAAATGCCAAGAAGAAGGCCATCCTTTAGGTACCAAAATTTCTTCCATGGTTATTGTTTTTACTGCTCTAATTTTGGTCATAAGATTGCAAATTGTCAAATTAAGTTTAGAGACATGCAACTGAGGAGATCAAGAAATAAACAATCTTTGCAACATAGAACTAAACAACCAATGAGTAGATACTTCACCAATCACTTTGACCTATTGAACATTGAGCTCGAATGTTATAATTGTCATAACTTTGGCCACAAAGCTGCAAACTACCATCTGAAGAATTGCAAAGCAAATCCAAGGATAAAACCCTTAGCTAGAAATGCCAGCACATGGAAAAAGAAAGATAGTGAAAAATGTGGTCTAGTACTTTCAGCTCAAAAAAAAAAAGACACTTGGTATATAGACAGTGGATGTTCCAAGCACATGACTGGAGACAATGATAAGTTTATGTCTATAAGTAAAAGCAACGATCAATGATAGGCAGTCTTCTAGACATCACAACATCCCATCCTGATATAATGCAAGTTGTTGGAATGGTAGGTCGTTATCAGTCTGCTCCTAAACAAATTCATTTAGCAGCTGTCAAAAGGATATTCAAATATTTGAAGGGTACAATGACTTATGGTCTTTGGTATCCTAGAAATCAAAATTTTGAATTAAATGCATATTCAGATATTGATTGGGCAAATTGTTTGGATGAGAGAAAGACCACGAGTGGAGGTGCATTCTTCTTAGGTGATTTGTTAGTAGCATGGATTAATAATAAACAAGGATCTATTTCATTATCAACTACAGAGGCATAGTATATTGTTGTTGCTACCTGCTGCACTCAGATCTTATGGATGATACAAACTCTTGTAGATTTCAAGGTAACTTATACTGATCCTATTCCACTTCACTGTGATAACACCAGTGCCATTAGTGTCTCAAAGAAGCATATACCAATAAAGTATCATTTTCTCAAAGAGCAGGTTACTAACAGAGTTGTTCAGATGAATTATATTCCTTCCATAGAACAAATTGCAGACATATTTACTAAACCCCTAGCCAAGACACCATTTGAATATCTTCGTTAGAAGCTGGGTGTCATCCCTTCTCTCACCTAAGAGAGTCCATCCTGTCAGGGGAAGTATGTGTTGGTTTAATATCTGATACCTCTGAAAAAGTATTGCAACAGCTCAGGGGGAGCATGTTTTCTTTGACATTGATGTCAAAGGGGGAGAAAAGGTGTGGTCTAGATGCTACAGTTGGAGGTCTAAGCAGAATATTGTAGCCTTTCAAGGTTGCCATCAATGCCAAAGGGGGAGATTGTTGGCATGTTTTTACAAGAAGAGTGTGTTTGTCATTGATGGAAAGAAAAGTAGCGACAATGGAAAACATGAAAAGCATAAGCTCAAGAGGAGAATCGAATAGTATGTAGAGATCAAAGATCAGAAGGAAAAGCGTAGTACAAAAACGTGATTAGGATCAACATCTCCACGGGACAAACTAGGACTGATTGAGAATTCGATCACCCGAATATCCATCAGTCATCAGATCAAGTTAAGTGAAGGATAGGATAAACGGGGCACAAGGTTTGAGAATTTGATTATCCGAATACCCGATAACCGTTGGATCAATTATAAGTGGAAGGATAGGATAAGATAGAAGAGCAACATCGAATATATATAGAGCCATCGATCTAAGAACAGGATCGATGAACAACATTTGGTTCACGTCAAAAGTTGCGAGGAGGTTACTGTTCCGGGAATCTCACTTCGAAAGAATTGACAACTTGAAAGTCGAATTACCTGAAGCTTGAAATCCAAAATGAATAAGGACCATCGGATTTGGAGAAAATGTGATGACCATTGGATTTAATCCAAAGAAAAGTTGCATTGCAGACAAATCGAGCCGTTGATATAAGATAGTGATCAAACATACATCATTTGTTTCGGGTCTAAAGTTATGAGGAGGTTACGCTCTAGAGAAATCACTTCAAGAATTTCCAGTTGAGATTTGAAATACCCGAAGCCCAGAGAGACGAAGAGTCGAAATACATTCTTGACTGTCGGATCATCCGAAGTAGATCTTAGTCATTATATCATCCAAAGAATATCTCAAGCATCATATCATTTGAAGTGAATCTGGGTTGTCTGATCCAGAGCGTCAGTTTGAGTTTTGAAATTCCTGAAGCCCGGAGACCTAGAAATCCGAAATAAATTCTTGACCGTCGGATTATCCGAAGTATATCTCAGTTGTCAGATCATCCAAAGAATATCTCAAGCGTCATATTGTCTAAAGTAAATCTAGGTCGTCTGATCCAAAAAAGACATGGCGTAATCCTGTGGACTCTAGGTAAAGACCCAAAGTAAGCCTCAGTCATCCGATCCATGAGGACATGTGGCAGGGATCTGTGGACTCTGACTAAAAGCGTTATGGTAAAGCATGACATTTGAGAATTGAAATCACCGAAGCCTAGAGTAGAGAAGTGGATCTTGACCATTGATCGAGAAAGGGGACCTAGGACCATTGATCTAGTTGAGAGGTAAAATCCCCGAAGTAGAGGTAGAGCTGTCGATTGAGAAGGACAGGTGTTCGCAGATCATCAACTTCGAAGGATTGGCGTATGGAATAAAGGAGGGTTTGAGATTTGAAACTCTCGAAGCATGTATCACGAAATAAATCACAGTCATTGATTTAGGAACGTTAGATCTTATCCGCAGATCGTGAAAGAACAAATCTGAACCGTCCGTTTAGGAGAACCATCAAGATCATGAGATCGATGGTCCCGTCGAATTGCGGGGTCAAAACATGCTCGGGTCTTAATTTTTCATGAGCGGGTCGCAATTGAAACCATGGTTTTGGAGAAAGGGTACATGGCATCTAGAGGTGGATTGCAGGGAGAAAAATGGTTGATCCCAAACCACTCTTGGATGCACCCACAATCGTTCTCTTATGGAAGGACGTAGCCCGAGGTCACATGTGACAGGGGGATAATGAGAAGAGAGCTCGTTCCCGCAATTATGTGGTCATGTGATACCATCACCCAAGGTCACAACTAGTGGTCATGTGGAGAGGAACGTTGCGCCAAGTGCTAGTTATCACATGTAAAGTTCACGAGGAATTGTGGATCAAAAAACCTCTATGTTTATAATCCAATGGTGTTGATCAAACCAAATCTGATCGAAGGGTTGTTGTTTCACTTCGTGGTTTCTTGATCAGTTATGATTCAGTTACACTAACTGAATCATTGTTCTGGAATGTTGGAATCATTGCTCTGGGACATTGGAATCATGGCTCTTGAGCGTTCTGAGATTCCCGACATGGGCGTTGGAGATTCAGAGAGAAACAGATGATGAGGGCATGAATAAAAGAAATATGTTGTGACAGAGAGAGGTTTTTGTTCCTCGGTAAAACAAGTTGAACTGTATGTGATCAAGGAGAGTAGGAACAGAGCGTGAAAGATGCAGAGATGAAGAACATAAGCTAGACAGAGAAGAAATGGTAAAAACAATATAATGTATGAGAACTTAAGCACAAGAAGATGCGAGTAGGAACACATTGATGCAGGCAGAGCAGAGAAGTGTATAAGAACAACGATGAGACCGGTAAGCCATTGATAAATTCTGTATCTTTGTAATAAATTTAAGAAAGAAAAGATTTATATCTTAGGGTGGTTCTAGGGAGGACTATTGTTCTCAGAGTTTCAAGTGGGTGCTTGAACACAGGGAGTTGTATCTTCCATCTGATTTCATCCAGAAAATCCATGGTGGTAGGGTGGTGCAAGGGAGAACCATTGTTCTATGTTATACAGGTTGATGCCTATGTGATTGGAAGTTGGTGCTTCCATCCAGTTGGTGCTGGAACACTCAGGGAGTTGGTGCTTTCTTCTAGTGGGTGCTAGAGAAACCAAAGAGTTGGTGCTCTTAGCAAGTTGCAGCCTGTTAAAGAAGAGGTTGTAGCCTTATTTTGAGTTGGTGCTCAAAGAAAGATGATGTGCAAAACTTAAAAGACTGCCTATCATTCGAAGAAGAAGAGGTTTTCTCTCTTTATGGGTTTCCTCGTGAATATTTGTCTCTGTGTATATCATATGTGTGATTAATGTTTTTTATTTCTGTTGTTCATGTCTTGCATAATCTTGATGATCACTTGGAGAAGGTTAATAATATTTTAATAGGCATAAATTGTTTAAGCACAATAACAACTGATTCACCCCCCCCCCCTCCCGCTTAGTTGTCTTAGTAATTCCAACAACTATGGTTGTTGGCCCACAAATGAATCCTAACTTCGAACAACTTAATAAAGAGAGGTTTAATTGGGCCCTTTATTTTTCCCTTATGTCTTCAACATGAGGAAACCATGGAGCACCTACTCAACCAATTCTATTACAACTCAAATATATGGGACCAAATGACTCAAACAATGCACAACTCAGAGCGCCATAGGGACTTCATCACTAACACAATGACATGTTGGAGATTATAAACTTACAAAAACTCATTCTTAAATCTAATTTGGAAGCTTCTTCTAGGATTCATCCTATGGAAAATATGGAAAGAAATAAATTGTAGAATTTGTCACTCATCTCAATTGCCTTGGTGTGAAATTTGTCCTAGAATTCAAAACAACAACTTGTATATTATTAGACACTCCAAATGGTCAGCAGATGAATTAGCTTGTGATCCAGATGAAAGGCTTATCCTTCTCAAATGGTATCTCTACCTAGACCCGGCGTCTGATCCATCTCTCAAACGCTCTTCCTCTGCCAATAGTCTTGATAAGTGGCAATGCCCTCCTTTCATATTTTTCAAACTAAATCCGGAT
The DNA here is from genome assembly GCA_000966675.3 of Picea glauca. Classification (NCBI taxonomy): domain Eukaryota; kingdom Viridiplantae; phylum Streptophyta; class Pinopsida; order Pinales; family Pinaceae; genus Picea; species Picea glauca. The sequence goes on from JZKD02S0642330.1 coordinate 137,042, forward strand.
GGTGCGTTTAAGGGAAACCCAACCCCAGCTAGTTTTGGTGTAGTTTTCTGAGACAACCGGGGTCTTATTCTTCATATTTTTGCTAGAAGTATGGGTCATGACTCGAATAATGATGTATATATTTGGGCTCTTATTCAAGGCATTTAGGCTACCACTGAACTTGGATTTCATCAACTAATTTTGGAATGAGACTCCCAAGTCATTTTGGTCATGCTTTCCAAACTCACCAATGGCTTAATGGAGCCTGCAAAGGTTTCCCCTAGATGGAGGCTCCTAAGAAATCTAGAATTCCTGCAATATCTTCTACTCCCTCACATGCTCCTTATTCCCTCTCATGTTCATCATGAAGACAATAAAATTGCGGATAAGCTTCCCAACATTTGAGTAAATAGAGGGGTGCATGATCTGGAATGTAGCCTTAATCAAAGACCGTATCACCCTATATTTCTAGAATGTATAATTTTAGCTATGAAGAAAGACACATCCCCAGATGGGGTGTCATGTTTGTTTTCATGAGTATGCACCTAGAGGGAGGAATCCCTGCCACATGGTGGCTTGAGCTTCCAGACGAGTGTGTGGAGGGAACCTCCCATTTCCTCCAAGGCTCATTCGTAATCTACATTCCAAGTCTGGAGTGTGAGAATATAGAGATATAGAAGGTAAGTGGTATTGTTGAGGGGATGGGAAATAACTGTAAATTCATTCCAATAGTTATGGCATTTAATATGTACCATTGAATACACCACCATAAGGTAATATCATCGCGAGTAGGTGGACAACTTCTTAATGCACAATTGTTGATGCTTGAATCTGTTAGGAGTGAAACGAAAACCTCACGAGGATATGAATCCTCCTGTGTTTTGATAGAGGTGGTACTCCTCTTTGGCTTATGGTATTCTTTAATAACTTTAGATATAGAAATAATATAGGACCTTAAGATGGTCCACTCTTTATGCTCAAAGAAAGATAAAAATGATGAAAGATAAAATATTTATTTTAAGATAATTCTTGAGAAAGGAACATGAACCTCACACATCACACATTGCAAAAAATAAACACAATTTCCTCACATCCATCATAGTGAAAATAAAGATTTCTGATCACACATAAAAATATAATAAGATGGTCCATACACATAAGAGAACTTTTATAGAGTAAATACTTGCATAGCTCAAAAGAATATTATGATGGATCAATTTAAAATACTTTATACTTAGAGCTTAGATTTATAAAATACAGTCAAAACTGATCCCGAATTAGTTCTCTTGGGATTTCTAAAAAATAATAGAGTTCGTTACAATGCTTTGAAATTTTAAAGGCATTTTTCCAGAGGACTAGGACTAGGGCTCCCGCAGGCCATAAAAGTAAACATATACAAGGAAATAAAATTGTAGAAGGAAGAATATGGGTGGATGCAGAGCAACAAGATATGGAAATAAGCCAAAGAGGAGGTTATCAGATTTTGGTTGTACCTTTCAATTCAAAGAAGAAGAATAATTGGATGAAAACTGATAAAGAAAGAAGAATGTGATCAACATGGACTTACTATGATGGTATCTCTCTTCTTTTATTTGCTTGATGTTGTCCTTTTATTATCCTCGCTGACGGTTTCTGGAACTGTCCCAAATGTCGTTTCTTATCCTTCTTTAGTTAACTTATCAATTTCTCTGTTAAACCAATCTTCAATATAATTTTTCATGGGCGCAACATTTATCTCATATCTAATTTTAATATCAAATAATTCTCCTTCTAAAACTCTTATATCATGAGAAATACCATGGATTGATTCTTCAATGTCTTGATTTTTTATAGAGTAATCAATAAGCCAATTATCAATTTCTTCTTCACCATACTCAATTACACTATTGAATTTTTCGGCTGATAATCCCTTCAGTATTTCCACGTGTTCATCAAATTGTTTCTTTGTCATAAACATGAAATTAAAGATTAATTTTGGATATTGGACTTCACCAGTGCTACCTGCTAAGTCTATTTCTGTAAGCCTTTTGAATAATTCTTCTCTCTTTGTTATGACTTCACTGCAAGTTTGAACAATATCTCTTAGATTTTTAATATTTTCTATCTAGCAGGCCTTCAATTGTTTAATTTGACTGGGTGAAGGAAAATCTTCTTCTCTTCTCTTTGCCTCTGTAATATTTGAAACTTTTATTCCAAATGGTAAGACAACATATGTATAAAACCCTTCTTCATTTTTAAAGCCATATTGAAGATATTTATGGAATGAATGTGCTCTTGAACCAAAAGAAACAATATTTTTAGAGACTTCCCAGGCCTCCATAATTCCTAATACCAAAAGGTAACAGGGTCTGCTTCACATTTTACCCTCTTGTTGATAGTCAAATTTGGGAATTGGTAACAGTGTGTGATAGCAAATATCAAATATGAATCCATAAATAATTTCTTATCCTTTTTGTAATGCGATAATTGGGAAGCAATTTTGATGGAAACGAACTTACCCTAGTAAAAAATAGCTTTCTTTTGGACTGTAAAATACAAAATGTATAGAATCATCCAAGATATGGAAGCAATATTCTCTTGACCTATTATTCTGGTGAATAACCATGTGATTTCTCGATAAGGGTTCTTCAAAACGTTAACCTGAATTCTGGTTATGTCCACTGGTATGGACGCAGGATTCTCCAAGTACTCTGGCAAGAGGTCGAGCCCATTATTATGTTTATTCAAAAACTCTTTGCAATCTTCACCTTTAAAGGTGAGAGTGGGCTCTAGCATCTTTAACATTTTATGGAAAACTTGAGGTGACAAAGAAATTATGGAATGTCCCTGGAGTTGTATATCCCTTTGATTTGGTATGTATTTTTCAACACACCATGAAACAATTTCTTTATAGTTGAAAACCTCTAGAAAACAACCAGAAAGAGAAATCCCAGATGTCCAAATCTCGTTCTCATTTCTTTGAGCAGCAGGAGGGGAGGAATAATACCAATATTCTATTCACCACTGGAAATTCTGATCTTCGTGGCCAAAAATATTCAAAGTATCACCATAGAATTGTTGTCGAGTTGATTCTTCCATTAAGTTTATAAAATTGTTTCTCTGACTGCATGATATTTACAAATGAACTTTTTTGAGAGATAATGATAATTTAATTCCCTCGCAAATGAGGATTAAATGAAGATTTAATGAATATTTCTCGAGCAATTTTCCATTAATAACAACCTTTTTGAAGTCTGAAAAACAATTGTTATCATTTAAATAATACTTATTGGGCATTGGGAAAAGAAACATAATGGCAGGGACGGAGATGAGAGAAGATCAATATGAATTTTTCATGAACCCACGAACCCGCGGTTGGATAAGTGATCCAAAGAAACTAAGTATAGAAGGCGATCGGGCAAACTTGTGAATATGAGAAGAATGGTACATATGGGAACCCGACATCCACAATGAGAATAAAATCTAAGTGATGGTCGAAATGTAGAACGTGGAAGTTGAAGTGCAATGTGAAGGTTGTATAAAGGGAAATAAAATATTTGAATCTGCGTACTCGTGAATTGAAGAAAATTCTAAGTGTTGAGGCGGACTTATGCATAGGTGAATGATCAAGAATGTAAGTGCAAAAATCCACGGGTTTGAAGGTCGACAAACATGAAAATGGCTAAGTATAGTAACTAAGAAAGGGAAAAATAAGGGATATAAAGGAAGTGGGAAAAATTTAAAATATAGAATGGGGGAAAGAAAGGGTTTAAAGAGATGGGAAAGTAGAACGAGGGGAAACTGAAAAGAACAAAAGGGTTTCAACAACTAGCTCCAACTATGGGATGATAACTCCTTGTGGGTTTTCAAGAATCCAAAATCTTCATGACCATATTTTTTTATCCTTTGGGCTATGGAGTTGAATAGTAAGGATGTACAAAATAAATGAAAACTATGTACAAGGAAAAGAGAAAATTTCAAGTGTTGCCCATTAACAGGAAACATTAACATTTTCCCCTTCATGTGTTTGAGCATATATGAATTGAAACCCAAGATTGTTTCAATGATGTACGACCTGATATAGAGTGCTTCAAACTTTGTGTGCATTGATGGTTTCTCCTTAGCTTTGTTCCAGAGTAACACCAGTTTTCCTTTTTGAAAATTCTTTATTGTTGCACTCTGATCAAAATATTTTTTGATACTCTGTTGCCTCTGAGATGTTCTACGCGAAGATTCACTTCGTTCTTCTTCCAATTTTAATAGTTGATTTAATATCTTTTGCATAGGAGTATTGTCTTTTGCATCCTTTGTATTAACGACATAGTTCAAGGCATTTAGTTTGAGGATGATTGGAATTTTTTCCTCCTTCCTATAAACCAACATATACAGAGACATCCCAGTATTGTCTTTCAGAGTCATTCTGCTCGCCCATAGCGCGTTTTCCAATTTCAAATGCCAATTCTTTTGATTCTGTTCAATATTTTTCTTTAAAATTTGACTTATTGGTGGATTATGCAAGACCATTCTCTTGTGAATAATAGTTTGATGATCTCCCAATGACGATGCCATATTCTCCACAAAATTTTGTAAATTTTGACCCAATGAAAATTGAACCATTGTTAGAAATGAACATTTTTGAAACACCAAATCTTGACAGTATATTATCTTTGAGAAACTTAATCAACTCTTCAGAGTTGCCCTTTTTTAATGCTACTGCTTCTTGCCACTTCGTGAAATAACTATAGCAGTGAGGATGTACATATTCCCTTTACTTGATTTTGGATTTATTGTTCTGATGACGTCTAGACCCCATTGGGAAAATGGTTGTTCTGTAGATATGGGTTGTAATGGCTTTGCAGATATTTTCATCTTCCCTGAAAATTGTTGACAAGAGATGTGTTTTCTCACTGTAGCATATGAGTCTTTGAAAACGGATGGCCAATAAAATCTGGCTCTTATTATTTTATGTGTTGTAGTAGTGGGAGCAAATTTGCAAAATGTCTACCACATATACCTCCATGAAATTCTTTCATTAATATTTGAGCTCTATTTTTATCAACACACCTTAATAATATGCCATCATAATTCCTTTTGAATAAAACATCAGCAATCAATACATATTGATTTCATTTCATTTTTAATGCTCTTCTTTCCTTTGGGGTCGTGGTGACAGGGAATTGTCCATACATTAAATAAAACACAATATCTTTGTATCATTCAAAAACAGATATAAGTTCTCCAATTGAAACTGAAACTACTCCATTCAAAGCATCATCGTTCACAATTATCTTACACAACCCTTGCCCTTTGGTTGCTTTTAAAGGTTTAATTTCAATGTCATACTTTTGAATCTTCGCTAGTCGATTTGCCCATTTCCCTTCTCTCAATTTTTTATTTAAAAGCATCTTAACATGATAGGATGGAATATATACAATGACATGAGAATTTAATATGTAAGTCTGAAAGTGTTCTACTTCCTTTACAAGAGACAGGGCTTGTTTCTCCAATTCCGAATATCTTAATTCATAATCATGAAGATTCTTGCTCATGAAACTAATTGGTAGTTCTTCACCCTTGGCATTTCTTTGAGTAACAACAGATTCCACAACAGTTTCAGTTGCAAATGAATAAATAATGAAGTCTCCATGGAAGTCTGTACTAATGAGGACTGGGGCTATAGTGATTTCCCTTTTGATATTACTAGAGGATTCATGTGTATTCAAAGTCCATTCGAACTGTTGATCCTTCTTCAACAATGAATTGATCGGTTTCACAATACTTGCATAATCAAGGACAAATATCCATACAAAGTTGATTTTACCAAAAAATGATTGAAATCCTTTATTGAATGATGGAGGGTTGAGGTCATTTATAGCTTCAACCCTCTTTGGATAAATATAGATTCCTTCTTTGCATACAATATGACCCAATAATTTTCCTTCAGTTATATAAAACAAACATTTCTTTGGATTCAAAGAAACTCCATATAATCTACATATTTCAAAGACTTTCCTCAGATGATGAATATGCTCATTTCTTGTCTTTGAATGGACTGTCAAATCATCTTGGCAGTCCACCATGAATTTTCCTATCAAACCCTCAAAGGCATGATCTATAGTCCTCTGGAACATAGCCCCAACATTCTTTAGACCAAAGGGCATCCAGGCATATGCATATGTCTCCCAAGGAATTATGAAGGTTGTATTGGCTATGTCTTCCTCTACAACCAAGACTTGATTATACCTAGAAAAACCATCTAAATTGGACATGAAAGTTGATTTGGTGACTTGTTGGAGGATAAATTCCATTTTGGGAAAAGGATAATTATCCTTTACACTTGATTTATTAAGATCCCTAAAATCTACACACATTTGAATCTCCCCAGTCTTCTTTCTCACAACCACCAGATTTGAAATCCATTGAGAATGTCTGATGGGATATATTATTCTATCTTTCTTCAACTTTTCCAACTCAACCTTCACCAGTTTCTTCAACTTGGTGGTTCATCGTCCTTATATTTTGCTTGACATGCTTTTCTCCTTCTCTTAATGGGATGATGTGCTAAAATATTATTTTATCATGTACCTTTAAATCATCATAACTCCATGAAAAAACATCTAGATATTCTTTAAAGAGTGAAACATATTGATCAACTTCATCAACTATGCAATCAACTCCCAAATTGATGTACTTTGGGGAACTATCAGTTCCAATATTGACTTTTCTTGTTTCTTGAACTTTTCAGACCGATACTTCTTCCAAGATATTTTTAGCATGATCATCTCTTGTGAAAAGATATTCAGACTGAACACAATTCTTCGGAACAACGGTAATTTCATTATCCTCATCTTCATTATCATTTACTAAAAAAGTTTCTAGGTCTTCATCATTCTCAAAGACTAGAAAATACTCCCGATTGTCAGGTACAGAAGGTCGAAATACTCTTTTTACCTGAAAATATGTTTCACTCCGGACATCATCTGGGTTCGACAGTGAATCCGCCAATGCTAATGAATCTTCCTTATGACTTTTATCCCTTGGAATGAAATAAATATTTAAAGAACAAAAGGATTCCATCAATTCACTTACTCTTTTGAAATATAATTTAATTCTTTCCTTCTTAATCTTATATTTTTGAGTAACTTGATTTATTACCAACTCAGAGTCTCCAGTCACAATCAAATGTTCTATCTTCATTTCTTGTGTAAGGATCATTCCTTGAATCAAAGCCTCATATTCCGCTTCATTATTTGTGCATGCAAATTCAAGTCTGATAGCATGTGGGTGCACAATTTTTTTTGGGATTTTAGGAAAAATTCCAACTCCGCTTCCCGAGCTTGAACAAGCTCCATCAAATGACATCCTCCAATAGCCCATAAAATGATTATCTTGATTTTCTATGTCCTCAACTTGTTCCATGTCTAGGATAGCATAATTTCTGATACTAGCGTCTATATAATCTTCCATTAGTTCTTTATCCTTCTTTTTGAAAGAGAACGGTCTCTTAGGTTCACGAGGAACCTTGATCATTGCTCAGTCTTTATCCGACAACATCATGCAACTTCCATCATTCATTATATAGCCTTCGATCATAGACGACCAATCTCTTCCGAGGAAAACTACATATGCAGGAGGAAGTCCACCACCACAATATTGAAAACTGTAATAATACGAGGAGCAGTAGTAATCCAAGCATAGAAATATTTAATTTCTCCATAAGTTGGCACCTGCTTGGAATCAATCGCATAAATGCTTTAACCTGTTTCATAATATCTAGTGCATCTCATACCTAGTGCCTCCATTACTTCCAAGGGAATGATATTATTTGTCGTGCAAGTATTGGTTAGACAATTATGGAGTGCAACATCATGGTTTTCTATTGAAATATAGAAGGGTGAGACTTTTCCTCTCAACTTAATTGTCGGTTTGTTTTGACTTTGTTTTGGGCTCATGGAAACTACTTCAATTCTTCCAGCTGGCTCGTCTAACAACTTCAAATTATTTTCCCTTTGTTGGGGAATCTTCACCACTTCTGTGAAAGGCAGAGTAATCCTCAACTTACTTAGATCATCAACGACATTATATTTCATCTAGGGGGTTCTTGATACTTGGTGTTTCTTTTTACCTTTAGTGTTACTCATCACATTTGTATTTGTCTTTTTCTCATTCTCCTTTTCTTTATCTTTCTTTGACTTTCTCTTTGTCTTTTTCAGAATTATATTTACTTTTGGACTTATTTACAAATTCTCATGTTTTGGAAACATTTTCTTGTGATTCGAGGTCATCTTCGTCTTCTTAAAATATATACATGGACGTATCGCATCCGTCCATTTGTGCAGGTTCAAAAATTTCCTTTGGTAAATAATCATTTTCTTGTTCAACTATCTATTCATTATATGGCTCATCAAGAATCGTTGCATTCGGGACTCGTTGTCTGGGAACCCTCTGTCTTTGTTGATTATCAACATTTTCAAACCTCACTCTTTTCTCTTGAGGAGGGTTCCTTCTTTGTTCTTGGACCACCATCCTTGGATTGGGTACGTAATTATCATTCCTTCTCAGTCTGGTAATTTCATTTTTTCATTTGTCTAATTGTTCTATTCATCTGCGTAATCTCAATCCTTTGCTTAGTTTCTTGGGATGAAATGGGGTTTGTCTTTATATCACGTATGGTTCCTTTGAAAAATCCTCCACCACTGATTTAGACTTGGTCGGGCCTTTTTCTCTTCATTTCTTCTTGAAATAGAGGCTCCTTGATGATCAATATTTAGATTACCCATCTACCTTTGTACTTTTCCCAGGATAATATCAAGGTCAATGCCCGTTTCAATCATGATTTGCTCCATTTTTATGTCTTTAGTCATTGCTTCCTCTAGGGTATCCATTTGGGACGATATGATAGAAAAAATTTCATTTGGTGGCATGGATTTTTTATAACAACCAAGTATCATTGGGTCATTTTTCCTTTTATCTTTAGGTATCTTGTTCAGAGTTTTATTGAATCTGATATTGAAATGTCGTATTCTCTCATTCTTATTTAAGCAAATCTAAGTGAAATTAGTGAGAAGAGTATGATACATGACTGGGGGAGAAAACATAGTTAGGAGCATGTTTTCGAGATCATCGAATGAACCAATTGATCTGGTGGGCAATGTTGTATACCATTCATAGGATTGGCCCAATAAGGTTTGGAGAAACAACCTTACCATTACATCGTCATATTCCATAAGATGAAAGTCACAAACATCCAGGAATAAATCAACATGTATTTTAGTGTCAACTGTTCCATCTCCAAAAAATTCTTTTAGAGTACCTTTAGGAAGGACTAGGAGCTTGTATTATTTGCCTCATAGATCAAAAGGAGAATCTCTTATTATTCTAGGGTTTTTGAATCTTCTTATTCTTTCATTTCTCCTATCTTTCCACCTTTCTTCATTTCTTTCCTCTCGTCTTTCTTCATTTCTCTCTTCTCGTTTTTCTTCCCTTTCAGCCATGTCTAGAAGTTTCTTCTTTTCGTCAGGAATATGTTCTTCACTTTCTAGGGTATGCAGTTGCTTGCTTTTACTTCTAGTGATTGGTCCTTTGTATTCGTCTAGTTTCAATTCCAGCCTTGTTCTTATTCTCTTTGAGATTGCCTCTCATTTCTTCGGTCTTGTATTTCTTCTCTTCTTTTCCTTTGAAGAATTTCTCTTTCTTCTTCTTGAACCAGTGTTTTCCAAGACCTTTCTAATTATTCTCTGGTTTCAGATTTTGTTATTGCAAGATTATATAGTTGATGCATAATACTTCATTGATTATTTAATCCAATTTCTAACTAGGGATGGTTAGCCTTAGGAAAAATCATGTAATTTAAGGATGTTAAACCAGATTCAAATCTTTTAGTTGGTCCCCAGTATGGTCACCAAAAATGTTGACGCTTGAATCCGTCAGGACCGAAATAGAAACCTCACAAGGATATGAATCCTCCTGTGTTTTTATAGAGGTTGTACTCCTCTTTGAATTATGGTATTCTTTAATAACTTTAGATCTAGAAATAATATAGGACCTTAATATGGTCTAATATATAAGCTCAAAGAAAGATAAAAATGTTGAAAGATAAAATATTTATTTTAAGAGAATTCCCGAGAAAGGACCAGGAACCTCACACATCACACATTGCATAAAATAAACACAATTTCCTCACATCCATCATAGTGAAAATGAAGATTTATAATCACACATAAAAATAAAAGAAGATGGTCCAGATGCATAAAAGAACTTTTATAGAGTAAATACTTGCATAACTCAAAAGAAGATTATGATGGATCAATTTCAAATACTTTATACTCAAAGCTCAAAGTTATAAAATACAATCAAAATTGATCTCGAATTAGTTCTCTTGGGATTTATCAAAAATAATAGAGTCTGTTACAATGCTTTGAAATTTTAAAGGATTGGGATTAGGGCTCCCACTGACCATAAAAGTAAACATATACAAGGAAATAGAATTGTATAAGGAAGAAGATGGGCGGATGTAGAGCAGCAAGATCTGGAAAGAAAACAAAGAGAAGGTTATCATATTTCGGTTATACCTTTCTATTCAAAGAAGAAGAATAACTTAATGGAAACTGATAAAGAAAGAAGAATGTGATCAACATGGACTTACTATGATGGTATCTCTCTTATTTTATTTTATTTTTGTTGTCCTTTTATTCTCATCGCTGACAATTTCCAAAACTGTCCCAACTTTCGTTTCTTGGCCTTCTTTAGTTAACTTATCAATTTATCTTTTAAACCAATCTTCAATATAATTTTTCATGGGTGAAACATTTATCTCATGTCTAATTTTAATATTAAATAATTCTCCTTCTAAATATCTTAGATCATGAGAAATACCATGGATTGATTCTTCAATGTCTTGATTTTTATAGAGTAATCAATAATCCAATTATCAATTTCTTCTTCACCATACTCAATTACACTATTGAATTTTTCGATCAATAATCCCTTCAATATTTCCACGTGTTCATCAAATTGTTGCTTTGTCATAAACATTGAATTAAAAATTAATTTGGGATCTTGGACTTCGCCAGTGCTACCTACTAAGTCTATTTCTGCAAGCCTTTTGAATAATTCTTCTCTCTTTATTATGAATTTACTGCAAGTTATTTGAACAATATCTCTTAGATTTTTAATCGTTTCTATCCAGCGAGAATTCAACTATTTAATTCGACTAGGCGAAGGAAAATCTTCTTCTCTCCTCTTTTCCTATGTCATATTTGGAACTTTTATTCCAAATAGTAAGACAACATCTGTATAAAACCCTTCTTCATTTTTAAAGTCATCTTGAAGATATTTATGGAAGGCATGCACTCTCGAACCAAAAGAAACAATTTATGTTTAGATACTTCCCAGACCTCCATAATTCCTGATACCAAAAGGTAACAGGGTCCACTTCACATTTTACCCTCTTGATGATAGTCAAATTTGGGAAGTGGTAACAGTCTTTGATAACAAATATCAAATATGAATCCATAAAGAATTTATTATCATTTTTGTAATGTGATAATTGGGCAGCAATTTCGATGGAAATGAGCTTACCCCAGTCAAAAATAGATTTCTTTTGGATTGTAAAATAAAAAATGTATACCCCGAATGGGGTGCCACACGGAGCAGGGTGGGCACATGAAGAAGTGCCAGGAGGGACCATTAATGGTGGCCAACCACCCTCATATCCCCGCTAGTTATGAGGGGCATCACTTCAGTCGGCCTCCACCTTTTGACGAGGCCTCTCACTCGCGTGAAGAAACCGGCCAGCCAGAGCATTAAGCCCGCGACCTTAATGGCTACAACCACCATTTTCGCCCTTATCAACCTTCTCGGCGGATTTGGGATGCATTGGCAGCTTACATAGCCGAGCAATAATAGAAGTGCAGGGGAAGTTCTGGATCTCATCCTCATTCTCACCATGCCACGAGAAAGAGGAAGACCCCGCAGAGGCGCAGGGTGGTACGTGGCCGACTCATGGCAGAAAAGGCATAAGAGATTCGAGCGAGCTCTGGTTCTTGCCAAGAAAAAGAGACCCAGGGAGTCCAAAGCAGTAGACTCTCCCCCTAGAACATATGTTGAGGAAATTCCTTCGGCGAAACTCCCCCACGAATTTTCTGAAAGTCACATGTTTACGGTTCCGGACAATTGGAACTCCCCTGCGTGTTTTGGAGCAGAAGCACTACCTCCCCACCTGCGAGAAGCACACGGTCCTAGAGACGCTCCCATTGAGGAATTTTCCACCTGCTTAGTAGAGGAAGAGCTTCCGGAAGGCAACGAGGAATTGAAGCCGCAGTGAATGCAGCATGCACACTAGGAGGCGGATGTTGAGCAAAAGTCACCACCCCCGCCACCACTTCTTCACTTGGAGCACCTGAACCTGATTTTCGAGGTCCACAGCGTGGTGGATGACCAAATCTTTAGAGTTGTCTGCGTTAACAAACGCCTGGACATGCTGTACGCAGCCTACTCCAGAGCCACCCCACGACGACAATGCCCCACCTGCGCTAAGCTCTATGCCATTCCTGTCAGAAGCGGCAAGGAGACAGACGACCATGAGGACACCGGTTAATAGGTTCTCCTGCTCAACATTGTTCAAAACTCTTTCTCTTTTTGATGTTTATCAGAGCTGTAGCTCTTCTAGTTCATAGCCATGGTAGCGATAGCATAGGCATTATCAAACTACTGTTGAAACTGGCCATGCACCCTGGTTTCTTATGGGTAGGGTGGAAAAACAATGTTTTGAACTTGCATGCTAATTCGGACAGGCCAGCTGTCTCGGTTTCCTTCACAGGCGGCACAACTGGCACCTCCATGTCATGGTGTAATTTTGAAGCATTAATATAATAGGATCTGTTTTTACTTAAAAAAAATAAAAAATAAAAAATGTATAGAATTATCCGAGATATGGAAGCAATATTTTCTTGACCTGATATTTTGGTGAATAACCATGTGATTTCTCAATAAGGGTTCTTCAAAGAGTCAACCTAAATTCTGGTTATGTCCACTGGTATGGATGCAGGATTCTCCAAGTACTCTGGCAAGAGGTCGAGCCCATTATTATGTTTATTCAAAAACTCTTTGGAATCTTCACCTTTAAAGGTGAGAGTGGGCTCTGGCATCTTTAACATTTTATGGAAAACTTGAGGTGACAAAGAAATTATGGAATGTCCCTGGAGTTGTATATCCCTTTGATTTGGCATGTATTTTTCAACACACCATGAAACAATTTCTTTACAGTCGAAAACCTCTGGAACACAACCAGAAAGAGAAAACCTAGATGTCCAAATCTCGTTCTCGTTTCTTTGAGCAGTAAGAGAGGAGGAATAATACCAATATTCTATTCACCACTAGAAATTCTGATCTTCGTAGCCAAAAATATTCAAAGTATCACCACAGAACTGTTGTCAAGATGATGTTGCCATTAAGTTGATAAAATTGTTTCTTTGGCTGAATAATATTTACAAATGAACTTTTTTGAGAAATAATGATAATTTAGTCCCCTTGCAAATGAGGATTAAATGAATATTTCTTTAGCAATTCTCCATTAATAACGTCCTTTTCGAAGTCTGCAAAACAATTGTTAGAATTTAAATAACACTTATTGTGCATTGGGAAAAGCAACATAATGGTGGGGACAGAGATGAGAAAAGATCAATCTGAAATTTTTGTGAACCCGCGAACCTGCGGTTGGATAAGCAATCCAAAGAAACTAAGTATAGAAGGCAGTCAGTCAGACTCGTGAATATCAGAAGAATGGGACATATGGGAACCCGACATCCGTGATGAGAATAAAATCTAAGTGATGGTCGAAATGTAGAACGCAGAAGTTGAAGTGCAATGTGAAGGTTGCGGAAATGGAAAGCAAATATTTGAATCTATGTACCCGTGAATTGAAGAAAATTCTAAGTGTTGAGGTAGACTTATGCATAGGTGAATGATAAATAATTCAAGTGTGACAATCCACGATTCCACGAATGTGAAAATGGCTAAGTATAGTAACCAAGAAAGGGAAAAAGAAGGGATAAAAAAGAAGTGGGAAAAAGGGAAAATATAGAAGGGGGGGAGGAAAGGGTGTAAAGAGGTGGGAAAGTAGAACAAGGGAGGGGAAAACTAAAATCATGAAATGGTTTCAACAACGAATGATATTGGTTCTCATTCCCATTTTCAATTGTTGGTTCTAGTTATTGAGACCATCATTCCCCCTACCTAGTATTGTTGGCACTCTTTATTTTTTAATGCCATGCATTCAGGAATAGGGGCGCTCACGAAGGGGTAGGGGTTCCCACTGTTGGACTGGATTGCAACTTAGACAAATTATGTTTTCCATCGTTGATTCAAAGAGGGTGGTTGATGCTCAACTACGTCAGAATGATGTTGTGAGTTGGAAATTGGTTAAGTAGGATGATGCTCTGATACGAGGGTGCAAGTTAGAATGGTATGAAGAAGAGGTCCGATCCATGGGTGATGTCGCTCAACTGGCCACCACACTAATGCTAATAAGTAGGGTTCAGAGAGTTGTTCCTAGAGAAACCGAAGTCATGAAAGTAGGTGGCCCACCCTCTAATCTCTTGAAGTTTCTTCCGGAGGACAGGATCCATGGTGACTCTACGAGAAATTTTCATTTGGAGGAAGACCAACTTAAGATTCTCTTCAAGTTCCGCAGTGAGGTAGCATACTTAAAATTCATAATCGAGCAACTGGACCAAAATATTTCTATGTTGTTGGCTTTGTACACCAACCTGACTCAAGATCGACTTGTACTGGACCTATCCACCCAGGACATGATTTTTTTATTTTTTTTAACTGTAACGGTTATGTTTTATTTATTTATTTATTTGAGAATAATAGTAGGGGTCTTTGCCAAGGCAGCCCTGGATACATAGATGATAGCCAACATTTTCGGTTTCTTTGTTACACTGTCATCAAGGGATTTGATAGCTGATGTCTTCATTGATTCGGATCTGCCCTTTAGAGAAGGTGCATCCGATGTTCGCCATCTAATCTGCTTCTCCATTCAAGCTTCTGAGAATATGATAGAACTTAATGGAGGTGAATGCTTGTAGAAATCTTTTCACTCTACCCAGAATTTTATTGAGGCTAGCATTGTTGAAAAGATCCTCCGAGTTTAGTTTTTTAATGAGTAGCTCTGAATCTCCGAAGATTTGGAGTTCTTTGTCGCCCTTTTCTCTTGCTATGAAGCAAGCTCTAAAGATGCCGAGGATCTCTGCCTGATTATTAGTCTTCTGTCCAAGGCCCCAGCAGAAGCAGTCTCTTGTGGTCCCGTCCGGGTTGTAAATGATCCCTCCGGCACCCGCGATTCCGGGGTTTCCTTTGGAGGCCCCGTCAAAGAAGATTGTGGTGAGATGTTTAGATTTCCACCATTTTGTGAAGGTTTCTTCAGTTTCTCTTAATCTCCACTCCGGGTTTGCTGGTTGAGGTATGAGAAGGCGCTTGCGAGGAGAGGGATCTAATGGTCTGAGCCATCTTCGTTCTTCAGGTCGGAGCAGAGGATCTTCGTCGAAGTATTAATGATGGGCTGATTCCAGGAGAAGAGCTTTGGCCTTGACAACAACCTGTAGGGGGGTGCGAGAATGTTCATTAAAGATTTGGTCATTCCGAGCCAACCAAATCTGCCAGCAAACATATTTAGGGATTGTTGTCCAGATTTTTCGCCAGAAGGATTTTGAGGGAATTCAAAGAGGGTAGATGTTGTTCCAAGAGGCAAACCAAACAGCAACTGTGCTTCGGGGAAAAGCTGGAATTTGCAGTTCCAGAAGGGAGAGTCTCCATACTTCCTTGGCGAAGTTGCACTCCAAGAATAAATGTTGAGTTGTTTCTTTATTGCTTCGGCAAAGTTCACACCTGTGAGGCCCTGCGATTTTTCGTTTCTCTAGATTATCTCCTGTAAGAAGTTTGTTTTGCACCGCTGTCCAGAAAAAGAAATTGACTTTGAGGAGAGCTAAGTTGTCCCACACTAGCTTCCAGAAGGCAGGTGGATGACTACTGTCCCTTGTGTTCTGTAGAACTTTGTATCCAGCTGCTGTAGTGTAATTTCCTGTCGGTCCCCAGGCCCGTCTATCCTTCAGTCTGCGGTTTTCAGGATTGGCACCATCTAGTGATTCGATTAGGATATTTTTTTGGTGTGTGAGCCATTCAGGTATACCTGTGAAATCCCAGCCGGCCCAGTCTCCCCATCTGTCCCACGAAGAGATATCAAAGAGTCTGGTTTTGCCTGCCCGGATTAGCCAATTTCTGAGTTCTACTATGTCTTGATTCTCCTCCAGAGGATCACGCCCCATTATTCTATCTTGCCAGATGTGGGTACTCTTGCCATTGCCCGGTGCTCTGTACAAATATTTGTTGAAGAACTTGTTGCTCTTGCAGCATAATTTCCATACTAGCGTGCTATTTCCTGCTGAATCGTATTGAAGATTTTTGAAGGAGGAATTGCGGGCGTATTTGAAGAGGAGATTTTTACTGGTCGGGTGATTGGGGTCGTGGGCAATTTGCCAAAGAAGTTTGCCTCCCAGCGAAAGGTTGATGAAGGCGGGGTCACAAATTTGGAGTCCACCGTCTGCAATTGGGCGCCGAACCATATCCCATTTTGCTAAGTGAAGGCGGTTTTCATTTCCTTTTCCCCCATGCCAGAGGAAATCCCTTAACAACATTGTTATCTGGTCCGTGACGGCTCTGGGAGAAAGAAGAAAGGTCGACTGATAGATTGGCAGCGCGGCCAATTGAGATTTTATTAAAATTAATTTGCCTGCGTTGGTCAGCCAGTAGCCACCCCAGGCTACGATTTTGGACTTAAGTTTGCTGGTAATGTCTGCCCATAGAGATCTTCTGTTGGCCCCAATTGTGATAGGCAATCCTAGATATTTTATACTTTCCCAGTTGGCGTGCCCATTGAAACCCAAGATTTTCACGATATTGTTCAGTTCTTGTTGCCCTGTGTTCCAGCAATAAATTTCACTCTTTCTCTCGTTGATTAGAGCTCCTGAGACTCTGCAATAGATTTTGAGGACAGAGTCAAAGGCTGTGGCTATTCTGGAGGAAGCTCCTCCGAGGAGCAGAGAGTCATCTGCAAAGAGTGAATGATTCGTAGCTACAGCTTCTGGGGAGGATTTTAGACCGGGAATGTTGCCTGCTATTCTTTCAGCTGAGAGTTTT
>JZKD02S0642330.1:155584-171596 GCA_000966675.3 Picea glauca
ACATCCTGTGTTGGGTCGAAATCGGGAGACCATTTGTTTAGATACAACCCTTGAGGTCCCATGAAATAGGGGCCGTTTCGGAAGATTAGGCTTCTGTCTTCTGTATTTTCAAAAACGAATATGAAGAAGCCCTTACCAACGAAATAGCTCTTGACTCCTTCTTTGATCAGAGGTGACCAGTTCCTTTGTGTCCAATCTTCTACTGACTTTGGGGACGGCCAGAGACCCATGAACTGGCCTATAAGCCCTCTCTCGGCGAGATTCAGGGCAGCCTTGCATGTCTCTTCTTCAGGGAGAGCTACCGTGGGGATCGAGTCAAGCTTCTTGACAAACTTTTGCTGACTGGCCGTGAGGGGGTGTTTCTGAGCTGTTGCTATCAACGCTTTGAATTCTATGATCTCAGGTGGAGGAGGAGGGCCAGAGCCCCCGCTAGAATCCATTGGCCGAGTTCTAAACGCTCCCTACATCCGCGTGGGTGCTTAGAATGGGCTCCAGAAGACCGAGGATTTCAGACTGTCACTGTTCGGCTGAAGAAACGGGTGCTGGAGAGGCTCTGACCTGCGCCAGAGGCAGGGTCGGCGGCTAGGTCTGGTTGCAGTCCGCAGCTCCTTACCTTCCGTAAAAAAAAAATCCACCCAGGACATGATTCACCTGAACATGCCAATTCCTTTTCCACCAAGTTTCATGGCCTCTCCTTCAGATGAACGCGTTTCTTGTTGAGTCCAGTAGTGATCTCTATTTTATATATAGTTTTTTCTTATATACCTATAGCTTTTTCTTTAAATATTAGTGATCTTTTGATATCGATACTTTATTATCGATCCATTATCCCTATAGAACACCTAAGGTTTTTTGTTTTTCCCCTATGAGGTTGTCTAATTCGTGAGTTGCGCTTGGGATGGGTTGGTTTCCTATCATGGAAACCCATACTCAAGAAGGTTGTACGTATACATTTTTCGTTTTCTAGAAGGAAATACAATTTTTTCTTACTTACAAAACAAATTGAAAAACATGTAACTAAAAAAAGAATTTTTTAAATACAATATTTTATTAACAACTACTTAAGTTAATTTAGTTTCTCAAATAGGCATTGAGATTTTTTTTATTGACATAAAAAAACCAATTTAAAAGAATCAATTTCTCACATAAGAACTCTAATATAACTTCTTTAAAAAAAAATGCCAAAACACTCTATCAAAAGTTACCTAAATATCAAAATGACATATAGTTTGTGATGCTTAAACTCTCTTGATGATAGCATGTTTAACTATATTCAAGTGAATTCTACCAGTTATATCAAATAATCTTTTCTATGATAATAACATCATGCAGTTTATCAACCCACCAATTAAACACATTGTTTGTGATCATGGAATGTTTTAAGAAAATATGTTTCCAAATGATGAAAATTAATGTTTTTATGACCAATGTGAGGGTTTCCATAGCACAAATCACTCTTTCCTCCCATGCATTTTGAGATGATGTGAATTTGTGGACACCATATGAATAAACAATGATCATAAGGTTGATAATATGGTATCAACCAAATTGGTAAGAAAATAAATTTTAAATGATTATCTCCCCATCTCCCATCACCTTTAGAAACCAATTAATTAAAATATTAATTTGTATCGTATGTTCAAAATAGTAATTGTTTATTGTACAAAGAATTTTTGAATAACAAAAATTTGTATTTTTATAAACATTTTTAACATTATTTCAAACAATTTTTTATTATAATTTTTCATATAACAATTGGGCTTAATGGTTAAGAATGTGTGTTTCCTCCAAAAAAATCACAAATTCAAATCCAAAGGAAAATAAGATATATACTTCTATAACTAGTTCAATTTTTGTAAATTTATTTGCAACCCATCAACCCTTCTCAGATGATAGGAAACAAAAATAAATAAATAAATTGAGGTTGTGCCCTTCATTATTATTTTATAAACTTTATTTTGATGATCTCATTTGTTTTCTATATGTAAGAAAAACGTTCAACAAATCTGTATTAATATCCTTATCAATATCTACTCAGCGAGTATGATACAAGGTCGTAATTGGAATAGTGTGATTATATTGGAGATGAGTGCATATAATGTGTATCTAAATTATATATTTAATCTTTTTCTATAGAACAATTTATTATATAGAGAGCTAGCTTTAATATATAAAGAACAAATTATTATATAGAGAGCTAGTTTTAAGTTTTGAATGTTATTGTCATCCAAATTAACCTAATTTTAAACCTCTTTTCATTTTCTAATTCTTTTTTGTGTGTTATAAAAGAAAACTCAAAACCATAGTCACGAACAATGTACTTCAATATTTATTACATGAAATTTGGGCATAAAAATAATATACATAAAAATATGCATTATTTGTTTGTTGTTTTTAAAATTAAATATTTTATATGAATTTGGGCATAAAAATTATATACATAAAAATATGCATTAATTGTTTGTTGTTTATTATTAAAATTAAATATTTTAATAAAGTTTGATTTCAAATCTGTAGAATTTAGGCATGAATATGATATCGTGAGGTATACATTAAACAATAATTGCGACTACTTTTAATTCAAATAAAAAGAATATGCAATACAAAGAGTTTGCACCCAATGAAATTAATAACTAAGATTAATTTATCTAATGAAATCAATAACTAATCAATAACTAAGATAAGAAAGATTCATTCATTTTATTGTTAAAGGAAAACTAAAAAATAAAAAATTAATATGTATATTATTTATGTAATGTTGGTCTTGGAGTATGACCTAAAATTGTTTTTTTCTTGGCTAAGAGTTTGTCTTTCTTGGACATAAGAAAACATGTTAACAACTCAAGACTGAAAGGAATTTGGCAGGAGTTAAAGCATTCCCCTTTATGGACCACCAATGGGTCATTTCAGGTGGCGAGGTTTTCCTTGAATAATGGTGATGAGTCAGCCCACATATGATTGTTTCCACTGATGGTTGACAAAATAATTATGATAGGTTTTCCTACTGTTGGTTGACAATTAAATTATGATGGGGTTACTTTTATACCATCAACTTGCTGACATGGAAACGTAGCTAATGTGGCATGGCACGTGGTTGATAATGTGGCACTAATGTCCACTTGCTATCCCCTGATGTTTCCATGTCACCATCCTCCTTTTCTTTTCATTGGAAATCAAACTTTCTTTCCATCGATGAACCAAAAATTTCTTCCATCGTTGAACTTAAAAATTTGTTTCATTAGTGAACCAAAAAAATTTTCCTATTGGCAAACCAAAATTTTTGTCCCATCAAAAAACCAATTTTTTTTGTCCCATCTATAAACCAATTTTTTTTGTCCCATTGGCGAACCAAAAAAATTGCATGTTGACGAACTGAAAATTTTCCACATCGACGAATATAAAATTTTCCAATTGGTGAACTGAAAATTTTCCACATCAACAAATCCAAAATTTTGCACATCAATCAACCAAAATTTTGCATATCAACAAAACAAAATGTCTTTCTTCAATGAACTTAAATAAACTTGACTTCTGTGAAGTGAAAATTTTTGTCTTCGACAAACTAAAATAAACTTAAATACAATGAACTAAAAAATTTAGCTTCGGTGAACTAAACTAAACTTAAATTCACTTAGATTTTTTTTTCGAAATCCATGATGAATATAGACTATTGATCTTAGGATCAATGATCCAGGCAGATATTTGTGGCCACCCACCTATTCCAACTAGATCCTCTTGTCTGTTTTTAGTTCAGGACATTCTTTTGTACTTCTTTGTAATTGTGGGTTCTACACTTTTGGGGCTATCTGAATCCCTACACATCTTCCAGGTGGATACTTGTGGCCTCTCACCTAATCCAGCTGAATTATTTTGTATGTTTTCATGTCAGCACATCTTGTTGTACTTCCAAGGTCATTTTGGATATCTAAACAATGTTTTTTTCGATTGCCACAGTCAAACTATAGATGGAGTCAGAGTTTGATGGCGTAATGTGTAGTTCTCTGAAAGACCTTTCCAATGGGCTATCACGCACCTAAAATGGAGGTCATATGCAAAAGTTATGACTCCAAGAAGTTGAGGTACCAACTTACACATAGGGGCCCACATGACTTTTGGTGTTTCACCTCTTAGGGTTAGGTTTTTGGATGTCTAGGGCTTTGGCATTCATGAGTAATATAAAAAAGGCATCTCAAGCCTCATTGTAATCATTCTGCTCAGACAGATGCACATAGCAGCCACATCTCTTCTCAGAGATAGCTACCACCATTCGAGCAAGTGTTTTAGTTCGACAATTTTACAGTTTCATCCTATTTCATCTATTCAATAGAAGATATTGTTCACTGGATATATGTGTTGTTCTTCGTATCTCTGTGTTTATTGTATTCAGTTTGTTAATCATTTCGTTCCACTCCTAAATCCGGATCAATGGCATCAGAGCATTCTGCTCTTCAATTTTTTTTTTTTGTGCATGTCTCTGACAAGATATGGGTACAAGAAGTTGGGACTTGAACCAATCGAGTTATTGCAAGATTGGTCGCTCTGAGCTCAACAACAACCCATGGGAGACGAAAATAAAGATGATGGATCAGGAGATCCTTTTAAAAAATTTCTTGAGGAAGCCCTTGCACAACAAAGGAACGAAATGATGGACAACTTTGTGCAGATCCTTCAACGACTGCCCACAGGAGAAGCATCTTCATCAAGCGGCCATGCAACCCCCTTCAAGGCACAGGTAAATTTTGATATTCCATTATTTGAAGGACTGATAGATGTGGATGTTGTAGATAAATGGTTGAATCTGCTCGAAGGGTATTTTTCGGTCCACAACTTTTCCGATAGGGAAAATATTACTTTTGCACTCCTCAAGGTCATCCCCCATGTTAAGGACTGGTGGGACACTTACTCTGAGCAAAGGGCCATAGAGGAATCTGTAATATTTTTGGTTGCCCCTACATGGGATTCCTTCTAGGATGCCATTAAAGAACAATACTACTCGGTTGGAAGCTACAAGGACCAGTACACTAGATGGACCACCCTGCGTCAAGAAAGGGACCAAATAGTACCAGATTTCACTAATATTTTCCATACCCTAGGCACCAAATTGGGTATCAAATACTTTGAGTGACATTTGGTGCTCAAATATCGTGGTTGTTTGCATAGATACATTCAAACAGAAATGGATTTTTTGGACATCACCTCATTGGGTACGACTTATAGATACGCTTTCAAGATCGAGCAAAAATTTAAGTAGAAGAGGCGAGAGTTTGGATCTGCAAACTCCTCACATCCGAAGCAAGGAAAAGGTGGCCCCAACCCACACAACAAGGGATAGAGAAAATATGGCCACTCTCAGGACAACTGGTCCAAGACGCAACACAAGAAGGGCAATGAGAAGATGAAGAAGGACATGGGGAAATGTTGTGAGTACCATAAAATCCCTTGGCACAACACTGAAGAATGTCGCTCCAAGCAGGCACTCATGTTCGAGCTGAAGGCTTTCAAGTCAGAGGTCGATTTTGATTCTGAATCAAATCCCGAAGGAGGGAAGAAAATTATCAATTTTGAACCCAGTGCCACTGTCGCTACCACCAAAGTCTGACCAAGAAAACTAGAAGAACTAGAGGAAGGGGAATGCCTCTTTCACTCATAGATGTGGGTAAAGGGGGCTCCGCTTCATTTCATTGTCGATAGCGGCAGTCAAAAGAACCTGATTTCAGCAGAGGTCATCAAGCTGCTAGAATTGCAAACAACACCGCACCCACAACCTTATACCATCGGTTGGCTTCGCCAAGGAAGAGATCTTCATGTCAACCAACAATGTCATCTTCCCTACGACATCAAGCCTTTCAAAGATGAGGTATTGTGTGATATTTCTCCCCTTGAACTTTGTGATGTTCTTTTAGGACAACCATATTTGTGGAAGCGTCATGTTGTGTATGAGTCTAGCCCTCACAATGTTATTATTACTTTGGGTAGACAATTGTATAGGATAATAGAGGTAGTGCCGCCTATCACTATTTCTTTAATCTCTGCTAAGAAATGCAGTAAGGTCATTTCATAGACCGAGAAGTTCATCTTCTTTGTGATCAGTGCTCACAGTAATCAAAAGGTCACCATCACATGTGTGGCCTCTATAGAGAGCCTCTCTTTGCAGTAGAAGAAAGTGGACGAGATCATGGAAGAGTACAGAGACATATTCTCCTCACCCACCGAGGTACCGACGCACTGCCAAGTCAAGCATCCAATTGATCTAACCCCCGATGCACCTATACCTAATGGATCAGTCTATCGTTGCTCGCTAATGGAAAATGACGAAATCAGGCGTCAAATCCAAGAGCTTCTTCAAAAGGGGCACATCAAACCCATCTCCTCCCCTTGCGGAAGCCCGATTGTACTGGTGCAGAAGAAGGATGGGACTTGGAGAATCTGCATTGATTACAGATCCTTAAACAAAATCATAGTCAAGAATCGGTACCCAATTCCCAGGATTGATGACCTTCTTGACCAACTCAATGGGGAAAAGTTCTTCAACAAGATTGACCTAAAGTATGGCTACCACCAAGTTCCCGTCGAACCAACTGATGTATGGAAAACAACCTTTAAATCTAAAGAAGGTCTCATTGAATGGTTGGTCATGCCCTTTGGCTTAACAAATGCACCAGCCCCTTTCATGAGATGATGGATGATGTATTGAGACCCTTCACCAACTCTTTTGTGGTGGTATATTTCGATGACATCCTCATCTTCAACAGAACTTGGGAGGAGCACATGCGGCATATTCAACAGGTTTTGACCACTTTGCGGTAGCACAAGCTATATGCCAACTTGGAAAAATGTTCTTTTGGCATGAACAGGGTCCAATACTTGGGATACATTGTTGATGAGCATGGGGTACATGTTGATCCAACTAAGATCCAATTCATCCATGACTGGTCAGCCCCAACCACACTAATTGAGCTTTGGAGCTTCTTGGCACTAGAAAACTTCTACCGACGGTTCGTGTTGGGGTTCTCCCATATTGCATGGGCCCTCAGCCATGTGACTAAGGGCGGTGGCAGGGAAAATTTCGTGTGGGGAAAGGAACAACAACGAGCATTCGATGATATGAAGCATCGCTTGTTCTTAGCTCCGGTACTCTCCTTGCCCGATCTGCAGCAACCATTCGATATTGAGACGGATGCATATGACTATGCTGTAGGCGCAGTTCTCACTCATCACGGTCATCCAATGGCATACCATAGTGAGACACTCTCAGATACTATCTGGAAATACCACACCTATGACAAGGAAATGTATTAGATTGTACAAGCTTGTCGTCAATGGAAACATTACATTATGGGAAAGGAGACAATCATCCACCCTGATCACAAGCCTTTGCAGTTCATACAGACATAGGGGAAATTGTAGAATGACCGCCATCAGAAGTGGTTCACCTACCTGGATCAGTTCCATCTCAACATAAATCATAAGACATGCATCTCAAAGCTTGTCATTGTCTGCCTCAGTCAACCTCGCATGGTTGCACTCACCACTATGCTCCATTCGTGTGGACATGATGCATCTGAATGGCCCCAAATTTATCAACAAGATCCAAAATTTGCCACTACCTATCAACTCTTGGGTACAGGCATGACTACCATCAATTTATTCAGGACATACTATTATGCCATCTGGGCCATCTCTTGTTCCTACAAGCGAGCGTGCAAAGTTGATTTGGGAAGCCCACTACAGTCGGATGGCAGGACATTTTGGCGTGGATAAAACTGTGGTCATTCTTTAGAAACATTTTTATTTCCCAAAACTTCGACAGGACGTCATCAAGTATATCAGATCTTGCACTTCTTGTGCCATTTCCAAGCCAACCATCAAGAAGCAAGGCTTATACACCCATATTCCTACTCCTAAGAAGCCTTGGGAATCCATCTCAATGGATTTCATGTCTGGCCTTTTGTCCACCAAGCAAGGCAATGACTGCATATTTGTGTTCGTTTATCGATTTTCAAAGATGGCCATTCTCACAACCTGAAAGAAAAATATCACAGTGGAAGATATTGCCAAGCTCTTCTTCGAACGAGTGTGGGTCCATTTTGGGATACCACGAGCCATCATCTCTGACCGGGACAACAGGTTCCTCAACACATTTTGGTCGAGTATCTGGGCATTGTTGGACACCAAGCTCACTAAATCCACTTCTTTCCAGCCCCAAACAGAAGACCAAACATAATTCATCAATTAGATGATTGTGCACATCATGCACA
The DNA here is from genome assembly GCA_000966675.3 of Picea glauca. Lineage (NCBI taxonomy): Eukaryota > Viridiplantae > Streptophyta > Pinopsida > Pinales > Pinaceae > Picea > Picea glauca. The sequence continues at coordinate 163,843 of JZKD02S0642330.1, forward strand.
TGTACAACTCGAAGCATCCACGTACATGTGATGAGAGTCTCACCTATGTTCAACACAGTTACAACAGGGCTCTCCATAGCTCCAACGACCATAGCCCATTTCAGGTGGGGCTGGGATTCTAACCCTTGGGTCCCATTTATGTTGCACTACCTCTTTCCACCACATAGACAAACTCTCCCCATGTTCAGTCTGAGACCGACAAAGCCACCAGATTCATTGAACAGATTCAACACATCCGCCAACAGGTCCAAGATATTTTGCAGAAATCCAATGCTAAGTACAAGCATCGCCATGATCAACACTAGGTACCGCACCAGTTTCAGGTTGGGGACAAATTCTGGCTACATTTTCATAAGGAGCGTCTCACAGGGCCACATCGGAAGCTCCTCCCACTTTGTTATGGGCCTTACACTATCACCAAGGCTATGGGTAGAATTCTTTTGATCTCAACACTCCACCCTTCCTTGGCCTACACCAAGTGTTCAATGTGGACCTCCTTCAACCATATTTTCCACCATTATTGAACACCTCAGAGATCGCAGAAAAGTTGACACCAACAAATCTCAACCCTAATTGCATGGAACAATCATCCACTGATCAGATACTGGACACACATGTAAAGGGAACTCGCCAACAAATGATCCATCTTTATTGGGTTGTAAAGGTAGGGATCTCCTACACCAAGGAAAGTGGCTCACCTGGGGCCAAATCCAACAGAATTTTCCTCACCTGATGGGGGAACTCAATGCAATGGAGACCATTGATTCCTAAAGGGGGAGGATTGATCCAGGCGGATATTGGTGGCCACCCACCTATTCCAACTAGCTCCTCTTGTCCATTTTTAGTTCAACACGTTCTTTTGTACTTCTTTGTAATTGTGGGTTCTACACTTCTGGAGCTGTATGAATCCCTACACTTCTTCCAGGTGGATATTGGTGGCCTCTCACCTAATCTAGCTAGCTTATTTTGTATGTTTTCATGTCATCACATCTTGCAGTACTTCTAGGGCCGTTTTGGAGCCCTAAACATTTTCTTTTTGGCTCGCCACAGTCAAATTGTAGATGAAGTTAGAGTTTGATGGTGTAATGTGTAGTTCTATGAAAGACATTTCCAACTGGCTATCACACACCTAAAATGGAGGTTGTATGCAAAATTTACAACCCTGAGAAGTTGAGGTACCAACTTACCCATAGGGGACCACATGAATTTTGGTGTTTCACCTCCTAGGGGTAGGTTTTTTGGATGTCTAGGGTTTCGGCATTCATGAGTAATATCAAAAAGGCCTCTAGAGCCTCATTGTAATCATTCTGCTCAAATGGATGTGTGTAGAAGCCACATCTCTTCTCAGAGATATCTACCACCATTCGAGCAAGTGTTTCAGTTCGACAGTTTTATAGTTTCAGCCTATTTCATTTATTCAATAGAAGATATTGTTCACTGGATATTTGTGTTGTTCTTCATATCTCTTTGTTTATTGTATTCAGTATGTTAATCAATTCATTCTTCTCCTGAATCCCGATCAATCAAGTGTGATATAATTTGTTGATTCCTCCAACCTTTATGGTTACCATGGAAACACCAAATTCGGATTTCCAAATAAATTTGACTCTTCAATTGGCATATTTATGCAATTAATCATCCTTTCAACAACTCTTGGTGCAATTTCGACTTGAATTTGGTTAGAAATTTAGGGATTTCAATCCAACTTTACCGTTTTCCCGAAATTCAACACAAACTAAGACTCTACAACAACGAATTTGTCAAATTTTTGTCAGTCTCTAGCCCAATGCAGCTCTAATGTTGAAACCTTTGCTCTGATACCAAACTATAACGTACCAAAATTCCATGTTGAGCTGAAGTACTAAACCAAATTGACATAAAGTAACTCTGATACCATGTTATAAATGAATACGTGTAGCATGACAAATAATTTCATGCAACTAATTAGGAAAATGTTTACAGATATATATTGTTTAAGCATACACAACATTTAAATGAACAAATGCATATTAAAACATAGTAGTTAGAGACAACATTAAAATAGTAAATAAACACAATGACCATAACATTTATCTTTACAAATATTTACACAATTGGCTACATAAAACAAACATTCCACCCAACCATAGGCTTTATTGCTCTAATTCTATCGGTAGTATGTCACCTCCGAGCTGGGGCTATGAGTCCACAAGAAGAACGACTCCTATGGTTTCCTATTGTCCATTCTAACAATGCAATACCCAAAAAATTCAAAATGATGTGACTCCTACAACAGTTACAACTACCCAACTCTCTTCCCCATTAGTCTACAAAACCCAAGGGATAGGATTTCCTTCTCTGCACTGCAACCCCTCAGGCAATTCTCATCCCCTCCAAGGCTCCAGTATAGACCAGCCAGGAATCTCTCAGATGGGGGATCCGGGAAATCCAATTGTAACAGGAGTTATCATAGCAACATTCTCACATGCTCTTGGGAAATTTCTCAACAGGAACTCCTCACAATGATGACGACCAAGTTCTTAACATAAATCCTAGTTCAAACTGGTTGTTTTTCAACACAATATGGCTATTGCTTTTTCCCCAACACCAAAATATGTTTTTCTCTCTTCTTGTTGTCCCCCAAAATCAACGCTCTCCTCTACTTGAATTTCCTTTCCTTTTTCTCTGATGCATGTTCAACTCTCACAATTCCCTAAAATGAGTGTTCTCATCCCATGTTATCTTAACTAGGAAAGATTACTCTTTCACTGACCTCTTTCATACATTCAATGATACAATTGTCATCATGAGTGTACTTATCCCTTGCTCTCCTGACTAGGTGAGATGACTCTCTCACCCAAACTCCTACATGAATTCAATGATTGGTTTTAATAAGTCAAAGGAGGATTAGATGGTTAATGAAAAATTCATTTAGGAAAATGGCATGGGATTCTAGTCATGTGTCATTCTTTCAAACCCCCCTTTATCTCGCTCTCTTGTGGAATCATATCCCCCCATGACTCTATCCATGTCTGTTTTTAGTTAGTGGTGTATATTATTTTATTATTTTTCGATGTAGGATGATCACATATTACATTGCTTGGTCCTCATCCATTCATCTTATTTCAAATGTGCATTTCTAATCCGAGGATGAAAACTAGGGTATTACATATAGGATATGTTAGCGCAAATTCTTGCAAGATGATGTTTTCTTTTGGTTTTAGGCCCCTGGTGTAATGCATAGAAGTGGAGTTTGAAAACCGATCGAGTGTGTTTTATTCAAAGGCCGCAGCCATGAGCGTCGAGCGCAACCCACAGAAGAAGCCCATTTCGGGCTTAAAATCAAGTGAGCGGGCACTTTGTCTTTCAACAACGAGGATCCACAGATGGGGCAGATCGACAACCATTGGGTAAGTTTGGGTCACAGGGTTTCACATGGTCAAGCACCTAAGCTCATCCCCTATGGACAAACTCACACGCGATCAAGCCATTTCGACTATCGGGACTTCGAGAGAACAAAGGGTCTCCTCCTTCCACTGCATTTCATATCCCCGAAGCTCGAAATGCCAAAAAGAACTAGGACCATTGATCAAGAAATGATCTAGGCCGTCCATCCAATGGGACACGTGGCACACGATCAAGCCATTTTAGCTATTGGGACTTCGAGAGAACATAGGGTCTTCTCCTTCCACTGCATTTCATATCCCCGAAGCCCGAAATGCCGAAAATAACTAGGACCGTTGATCAAGAGATGATCTAGGCCATCCATCCAATGGGACACGTGGTGTGCGATCAAGCCATTTTAGCTATCGGGACTTTGGGAGAATAGAGGGTCTCCTCCTTCCACTGCATTTCAGATCCCCGAAGCTCGAAAGGCCAAAAAGAACCAGGACCATTGATCAAGAAATGATCTAGGCCATCCATCCAATGGGACACGTGGCGCATGATCAAGCCATTTCAGCTATTGGGACTTCGAGAGAACATAGGGTCTTCTCCTTCCACTGCATTTCAGATCCCCGAATCTCGAAATGCCGAAAAGAACCAGGATCGTTGATCAAGAGATGATCTAGGTCGTCCATCCAATGGGACACGTGGTGCGCGATCAATCCATTTCAGCTATCGAGACTTTGGGAGAATAGAGGGTCTCCTCCTTCCACTGCATTTTAGATCCCCAAAGCCCGAAACGTCGAAAAGAACCAGGACCGTTGATCAAGAGATGATCTAGGCTGTCCATCCAATGGGACACGTGGTGCACAATCAAGCCATTTCGGCTATCGGGACTTCGGGAGAACAGAGGGTCTCCTCCTTCCACTGCATTCTAGATCCCCGAAGCCCAAAATGAAAAAAAGAACCAGGACCATTGATCAAGAGATGATCTAGGTCGTCCATCCAATGGGACACATGATGTGTGATCAAGCCATTTCATCTATCGGTACTTCAGGAGAACAGAGGGTCTCCTCCTTCCACAACATTTCAGATCCCCGAAGCCCGAAACGTCGAAAAGAACTAGGACCGTTGATCAAGATATGATCTAGGTCATCCATCCAATGGGACACGTGGTGCGCGATCAAGCCATTTCGGCTATCGGGATTTCAGGAGAACAGAGGGTCTCCTCCTTCCACTGCATTTCAGATCCCCAAAGCTCGAAACGCCAAAATCCCAAAAGCGCCTTTGAAGATAGGCACAGGGTCACAACCCATGGTCACTTGGGGTGATAGAAAGAGTTGTGCAAAGGTCCAAAGTGTCAGGTTTAGCTGCAGAAGGGATCGATGCATTCTCCAGGTACCAATTCAACTCGGCCTCGATCTTGGTCCTTGCTAAAAGTAAATGAAGGTGGGGGAAGGTAGTTGAAACCTCGGATCACTCATTAAATGTAAAATATGAAGGTCCCAACAGGCAGTCTGACCGAGATAGTCCTGTATACTGGTTTTCTTCAAAGAAGCCATGCTGAGTCCGCATCTGACTAGAGGAGTCTGCACATGCTATTTTAGCCTTTAATGTTTTAGCTACCCCCCCTGCAAAGGCCATGCAAAGTTAAGGTGACGTCTGACGAAGGAGTTCAGGCCAGATTTGACTTAAGAGATGCCACGCCCTAGAATTTCTGAGACGCCTCTGTTGGGCGAATGTTTAGGAGTATATTTACTCAGTTTTTGTATTTTTGTAAGTATCGATGGTAGAGCACAGCTCCCGATTGTAAATCTTTAATTTATCCTCTGGTTCTCTGGTTATAGAGGAACATTTGAGACTTCTTAATTAATGGCAACCAACTTCTTCTTTTCCTTTTCCCTTTGAATCTGAAAGCTCGGGCATGGATGATCCAGTCGGGTGTTGCATAGCTTTATAATGTAGGTTTGATTATAGAAGTTCTGCAATCTTTTTAGGTTCATTTTGAAGTTTATTCGGCTCTGAGAGGATCTCATATCCGAGAATTTTCCTCTTTTGTAAAGACTGCTGGAAGATCAGATGTCCAGAGCAGGCTTTATTTCCCCTCTCTTTCCCTCCACTTACTCACCACTATCAGTATTACTGGCTTAAGTTAGGTCAAGACCTCATATGTCACTATTGTTCCAGCCCAGTTTCCTAAGTTAGAACGATATGGTTCTGCGTTTCTTTCCATTTGACCAACCTTTATAAACAAATCGTGACATAAAACTGATGGGTGTCAAGCTCTGCTCCTGCTGCAATCCAGGAGTGACTTCCATCTCCAACATTTATGGCGCCGTTTCCAGGGACAAAGTTGAAAAGTTTCCCCGAGATTGAACGACATTGAGCCTTTGATTCTGAAGGTGCATCAGGCATCAGAGCCTTTGAAGATTGCTATTGTGCACTTGGTGACTCCATTATGATGACTCCATTGTGGTGAACCCACTGTTTTAATTGTGGCTTTCATAGGTAGACACACGCGGTCCCATCCACAACTGCCTCTAGTTATTCCTGAAGCTGAGCCGCAGGCAAATTTTAGAAGAGGAAAGGCCCCCCAAGGAGAAACTTCCACCGCCAAACCAAGTAATTTTTCATCTCCTTCTGTAGAGACTCCTTTTTCTTCTCCTCAGCTTCACAACAAACCATTTTCCGAAGCCTCCCGTTTCCTGAATTTTGGAAGTGTTCCTGCCGAGTTGTCTCCTCCTGGTTTTGGACTAGAGGGAGAAACCCTTGTCACTTCCCTCACCCTTGTAAGCCTATTTCCAGTATCCCCCATTCAAGTTCCTTCCCCTTCGAGTTCTCCTCCACCTAATATCCCTATGGCAAGAGAAAATCCCCCCATGACCAGAATCGAGGCTATTATAGATGCCAGGTAAGCTCCCCTTCTGCTACCTCAGCCTCTTAATGTGCTTCCAGCAGATGGCTACCTCAAACAATTTCCCAAGTTTACGAGCGAGGGGGACATAACTGCAAAAGAACACCTTGAAGCCTTTTACAGTTTTACAGACGATCATGTCATCATGCATGAAGATGTGTGGATGAGGATTTTCATCCATAGCCTTGAGGGTAAGGCTAGAAAATGGTTTAGGGCCCTACCTCCTGGATCTGTTAATGGGATTGAGGCTTTGGCTAATTCCTTTTTGAGACAATGGGGAGACAAAAAAGACTTCATGTATTACATGACAAAGTTTGGATCTTTGAAGAGAAAAGAAGGAGAGTCTGTTTATGACTTCTCCAAAAGATTTAACAAAATGTACAATAAAATCCCCGCTGAGATTAATCCATTAGAAGCCTCTACGAAGATCACTTATGCTAGCGCTTTTGATCCTGATTTCTGCCTCCTATTGAGGGAAATGAGAGCCACCACTCTGGCGCACATACAGGACGCAGCCATAGAAGTAGAGTCTAATATATTGGTTGTTGACCGACTCAGGAGTAAGGCTGACAGAGACATACCCAGGAGGAGAGTTGAAGCCTCCTCATCCCATTCCTCTCCCCCTTCTCCTCAGACAGATGAGGTAACTAAAGTGATGAAATCTCTTTCGGATAGGATGGAAAGGTGGGAGTTAGAGGGGAAGCTTGTGTACATAAATTCCTAGAATACTGATAATAGAGGTTTCAAGAGGCCTGGTAGCAATGTACCATGGGTCTCCCCAAGGGAACAAAGGAGAAGAGATAGAGATGATCAGAGGATTCAGACCCCTCTCCAAAGCAACATGGTTGCCCATGAGGAAGGAGAGGAGATAGAAGAACTCGACCCTGAAATTCACTGCATTGAAGACACATCCCCTTTTCCCCATTTGACTCAATATGCATATGAAGAGTCCCTTATGAACATCCAAATCAATGAGTTGGGTAAAGGGGAGAAGGCCAACAACGCCCATAACAAATACCATCTCAGGTCAAAAAAGAAAGATGATACTTTTGACTGCCAGGATCAGCCCCTCATAACAGAAGGGCCTGCTAAAGCTGCAACGATAACTACTAAGGTAAAGAAGGATCAGAATACTTCGTCAGCAGCCAAAGAACCTGTCTCTGAGGTAAGGGAACATCCTAAGCCCCTCTCCTCTTTTAGTTTTGAGCATGAGATTCAGAAGATAAAAATTCCTGTACCCCTCTCAGAACTAGTTAAAAATGAAGATTTCAAAAGGTCCCTCTCTAAGTTGCTACAATCCGAGCCCCCCCAGTCTTCCACAGACTCAATAAATCTTCAAGATGAAAAGCCAGCAGTTGTCCTAGGTCCCATGGTAGAATACAAAGATGATTCATCCCCTCCCTTCTACACATCCCTGAACATACATGATAAGGTGTTGCATAATTGCCTCATGGATTCAGGAGCTTCCCACAACCTT
>JZKD02S0642330.1:171646-187018 GCA_000966675.3 Picea glauca
TTGATTCAAGGAGGGTGCAATGCCTCAGAGTCATCAAAGACTTGGTTGTCTCTTTGTTTCAGCTGCCAATGAAAAGTGTGGTCATGGACATTGTAGTAGCCGATGTTCCTCCCAAGTTTGGCATGTTGCTGTCAAGATCTTGGATTAAAAAGATTGGAGGAACATTACAAATGGATCTCACATATGCTACCATTCCAGTCTTTGGAGGGGAACACAGGAGGTTGTACAGAGAAGCCCAGCTGGCCTACATTGTTAGTGATGAGGAAAATCCCACCAATCACCCTATCTTTGCACTAGACACTGATTTGGGATCTAGTTTGTTGCATCTCATTGTTGCTCTTGAAGCCCCTTTTCAAATCAGAAGGCATCCCCCTTTTAATCACGAGATGCCTCCTCCAACCACCTCTGTTTGTAAGATGCTTTTCGACAGAGCTTCTTCTAGCGAAGGTGCTGGCGTTGGTGCTGGAGTGGTGTTGGTGTCACCTTGTCAGGAAACCATGTCCCTATCATACAAGCTAGAATTTGAAGCCACCAATAATGTGGCGGAATACGAAGCTCTGGTTCTGGGTTTAAGGGCTGCAAAGGAGATGGGGATAGAGGAGATAGCAGTGTTTGGAGATGCGGAGGTGATTATTCAACAAGTCAGAAACGATTATCGGGCCAAGCATCCCCGGCTCATGAGTTATAGAAATGAGGTGTGGGACTTGATTGACAATTTCTTCTTAGCTTTCAACATCTCTTTTATTCCAAGGGAAAAAATGCTTTGGCCGATTCCTTAGCCGTTTCGGCGAGTCTATTCAGGATCCCTCTATTGCCCAAGAGCAAATATGATGTTGAAATAAAGTATAGGCTAGCTATACCGAACAATGTCAGACATTGGAAGGTATTCGAAGACGATCTTGAAATCAAGGATTTTTTGTAGGTTGTCGACGAATTTTCTGCGTTGCACATTGATCAGGACCCTGACCTTGAAGGTCACCTCTACCCTAAGGTTTTTTAAATAAAATTGTTAATCACCTAATTATTCAGCTGCCTAGCAATCACATTCCGAAGGGACTAGTCCCTTTAGAAAGATTGATCGATGGTAATGATGTGGTAGTAAAGGGTGAAGTTTCAAATGAAGATGTTGATTCGGCTGAGTGCAACATTGGCACACAGGAGGAACCTAAGTTTGTCAAGTTGTCGAGTAGTTTGACCAGAGAACAGAGGACCGAATATACTGATTTATTAAGAGAATTTGTTGATGTGTTCGCATGGACTTATGAAGACCTCAAGACATATGACACGTCTGTCATTGAACACAAGATCCCACTAAAGGAGGAGGCTAAATCATTTAGGCAGAAGTTAAGACAAAGAAATCCCATGTTGTTGCCTGTCATGGAGAAAGAAGTAAAGAAACTGTTAGATGCTCAAATCATTGTTCCCTTGAGATATTCTAAGTGGGTGGCCAATTTGGTCCTGGTGAGGAAGAAAAGTGGGGAAATCAGGCTCTGTGTTGACTTCAGAAACCTCAACAGGAGCTCAAAGAAAGACAATTATCCCTTGCCCAACATGGAACACATATTGCAGAGGGTAACTGGTGCATCTAGGATATCCATGGTTGATGGATTCTATAGGTATAATCAGATATCAGTCATGCCCGAGGACAGAGAGAAGATGGCCTTCACAACTCCCTGGGGGACATTCATGTATGCCAAGATATCGTTTCGACTTATGAACGTAGGAGCAACTTTTCAACGAGCTATGGATATGGCCTTCATAGGAGATAAAGACTAGTTTGTGGTGATCTATCTGGACGAAATCACAGTCTTCTCCAGGTCTGATATGGAGCATTGTTGTCACCTAAGAAAGGTTTTCCTAAAATGTTGGAAGTTTTCCCTTTCTTTGAATCCCAAGAAGTCTATTTTTTCTATGAAGGAGGGGAAGTTGTTAGGCCATATAGTATTAGCAGAGGGAGTGAGGATTGATCCAAGCAGGGTAGAGGAAATTCAGACCCTGTCACTTCCTAGATCTAGGAAGGAAGTTCAGGCCTTTTTGGGGAAGATTAATTTTCTGAGGAGATTCGTCTCAAATTTTGTTGAGTTGGTGAAACCCATCACAGCCATGCTCAGGAAAGGAAGTGAAATAAAATGGACTACTGAGCCAAGGGAATATTTCATCCAAATAAAAAGGGTGTTGACTGAGGCACCTGTGCTAATCAGTCCTAGCTATTCTAAGGATTTTCTAATTTTTTTGTACGTTTCTTTTGATACAGTAGTAGTGGTCTTGTTGCAGAAAAACGAGGAAGGTCGAGAGTAGCCCATTTCCTTCTTCAACAAGGCATTAAGAGATGCAGAGATCAGGTATGAAATCATGGAGAAACAAGCTTATGCCTTAGTGAAAGCTCTCAAATCTTTTAGAGTCTATGTCTTGCACTCAAAAGTGACTACGTATGCGCCTTCAACATTCGTGAAAGATATCCTCATACAGCCTAACGTAGATGGAAGAAGAGGTAAATGGATTGCCATGATTTTGGAGTTTGACCTAGAGATAAATCCCACCAAGTTGGTTAAAGGGCAGGGTTTAGCCAAGTTGTTGGTTGAATCCAATTGCAAGGTTTTGGGGGTTAGCTTCATAAATACTTGCTCAAAAAATCAGCCAGCTGAGTCGTCCAGAAAAATCTCTCACGATGGCTCATCACTAGTAGAATGCACCTGGTACCGAGACATTTTGTACTTTCTGTAAGAGATAAAGCTTCCTGATGGAATGGGTAAAAGTAAGGAAAGAGCTTTAAAAATCAAGACGATAAGGTATTGCGTCATTGGCCAAGTCTTGTACTGGAGAGACCCCCTAGGGGTGTTGTTGAGGTGTCTGAGCCCACAGGAAGCCCAGAAAGTTATGTTTGAGTTCCATGGTGGCCTTTGTGGAGGGCATCATTTTTGGAAGACCACAACTCACAAAATTCTTAGGGCTGGGTACTACTGGCCCACCTTGTTCACTGATGTCTGAAGAGAAGTTAGAGCTTGTATCAAATGCCAAAGGTTCTCAGGAAAGAAGCAGCTCAACTCACTTCCACTAAAGCCTGTGGTAGCTTTAGCACATTTTCAATAGTGGGGGTTGGACTTCATTGGGGAGATTCATCCTCCTTCAAGTGGCCAACACAGATGGATCCTGACTGCGACAGACTATTTCTCTAAGTGGATAGAAGCGGCCCCCACCAGGAGTGCTTCTCACAAGGTTATTATCATCTTCTTGGAGGATATCATATCCAGATTTGGTTGTCCCAACAAAATTTTCACTGATAATGCTGCATCTTTCAAGTCTGAGCCTCTGATTAAGTTTTGTGAACAGTTCAAAATTTCACTGATTCACTTCACCCCCTATTATCCTCAAGGAAATGGACTGGCAGAGTCTTCCAATAAAATCCTAATCAAGCTCATCAAAAGATTGTTGGAAGACAATAAGAGGGCCTAGAATTCAAAGCTCAAATTCTCTCTATGGGTCGATCGAGTGACAACGAAAAAGTCCCTGGGCACCTCACCTTTGCAACTGGTTTATGGAGTAGAGGTTATTTTTCCCACTCAACTCGCGATTCCTGTAGCAAAATTATTCCAGGATCTTGAAGGAGAGCCAGACCATATGGTCAAAAGGATTCATCAAATAGTGGAGGTGCAATAGATCAGGGAGCAGGTGATGGACGTGTCCCATAGTTGTCAGCAGAAGGTCAAACATGCTTTTGACAAGAAGGTCACAAAGGAGTTTGAGCTCAGGGATTTGGTGCTTAAGTGGGATGCACCCAGGCAAGATAGGGGAAAACATAGCAAGTTTGATGCCCTCTGGATCAGGCCCTTCAGGATCACTGAAGTATTCTCAAATAACACTTATAAGTTGCAGGATTTGGAGGGTGAGGAAGTCTTTAAGGGCCCAGTAAATGGGCATTTCCTGAAAAAATGTTTTGTTTGAGCCGTAGGCGGCTCCTCGTTTTGTAAATATTGTCCTTTTAATTGTTTATTTATTTATTTTCGGCTTATTAGACGACTCCATAGCCCAACAGCAAGGCACTAAAGTTTCAAATGAGTTCTTAGAGCATCGTAGGGATGACTCTATCCCCCATGGAGCCTAATGTTAGTGCAAATTCTTGCAAGATGATGTTTTCTTCTGGTTTCAGGCCCCTAGTGTAAATGCATAGAAGTGGAGTTTGAAAACCAGTTGAGTGTGTTTTATTCAAAGGCCGCAGCCTTGAGCGTCAAGTGCAGCCCACAGAAGAAGCCCATTTCGAGCTTAAAATCATGCGAGAAGGCACTTTGTCTTTCAACGACGAGGATCCACAGATGGGGCAGATCAACGACCATTGGGTAAGTTTGGGTCGCAAAGTTGCATGTGGTCACGCGCCTAAGCTCATCCCCTATGGAAAAACTCACGTGCGATCAAGCCATTTCGACTATCGAGACTTCGAGAGAACAGAGGGTCTCCTCCTTCCAATGCATTTCAGATCCTCGAAGCCCGAAACGCCAAAAAGAACCAAGATCGTTGATCAAGAAATGATCTAGGCCGTCCAGCCAATGGGACACGTGGCATGCAATCAAGCCATTTCGGCTATTGGGACTTCGAGAGAACAGAGGGTATTCTCATTCCACTGCATTTCAGATCCCCAAAGCCCAAAATGCCGAAAAGAACTAGGACCGTTGATCAAGAGATGATCTAGGTCGTCCATCCAATGGGACACGTGGCACACGATCAATCCATTTCGGCTATCGGGACTTCGGGAGAACATAGGGTCTCCTCCTTCCACTGCATTTCAGATCCCCGAAGCCCGAAACATCGAAAAGAACTAGGACCGTTGATCAAGAGATGATCTAGGCCGTCCATCCAATGGGACACGTGGCGCACGATCAAGCCATTTCGACTATCGGGACTTCGGGAGAACAGAGGGTCTCCTCCTTCCACTGAATTTCAGATCCCCGAAGCCCGAAACGCCGAAAATAACCAGGACCATTGATCAAGAGATGATCTAGGTCGTCTATCCAATGGGACACGTGGTGCGCGATCAAGCCATTTTGTCTATCAGGACTTCAGGAGAACAGAGGGTCTCCTCCTTCCATTGCATTTCAGATCCCCGAAGCCCGAAACGCTGAAAAGAACCAAGACTGTTGATCAAGAGATGATCTAGGTCGTCCATCCAATGGGACATGTGGCATGCGATCAAGCCATTTCGGCTATCGGGACTTCGGGAGAACAAAGGGTCTCCTCCTTCCACTACATTTCAGATCCCCGAAGCCCAAAATGTCGAAATCTCGAAAGCGCCTTTGAAGATAGGCACAAGGTCACAGCCCGTGGTCACTTGGGGTGATAGAAAGAGCTGTGAAAAGGGCCAAAGTGTCGGGTTTAGCTGCAGAAGGGATCACTACGTTCTCCAGGTACCAGTTCAACTCGGCCTCAATCTTGGTCCCTGCTAAAAGTAAATGAAGGTGGGCGAAGGTAGTTGAAACCTTGGCTCACTCATTAAATGTAAATCATGAAGATCCCGACAGACAGTCTGACTGAGATAGTCTTATATGCTGGTTTTCTTCAAAGAAGCCATACTGAGTCCTCGTCTGACTAGAGGAGTCTGCACAGGATATTTTATCCTTTAATGTTTTAGCTACCCCCCCTGCAAAGGCCATGCAAAGTTAAGGTGACGTCTGACGAAGGAGTTCAGGCCATATTTGACTAAAGAGACGCCACGCCCTAGAAGTTCTGAGACGCCTCTGTTGGGCGAATGTTTAGGAGTATATTTACTCAGTTTTTGTATTTTTGTAAGTATCGATGGTAGAGCACAACTCCCAATTGTAAAGCTTTAATTAGCCTCTGGTTCTCTGGTTATAGAGGAACATTTGAGACTTCTTACTTAATGGCAGCCAACTTCTTCTTTTCCTTTTCCCTTTGAATCTAAAAGCCCGGGCATGGATGATCCAGTCAGGTGTTGCATAGCTCTATAATGTAGGTTTGATTATAATAGTTCTGCAATCTTTTTAGGTTCATTTTGAAGTTTATTCGGCTCTGAGAGGATCTCATATCCGAGACTTTTCCTCTTTTGTAAAGACTGCTGGAAGACCGGATGTCCAGAGTAGGCTTTATTTCCCCTCTCTTTCCCTCCACTTACTCACCACTATCATTATTACTGGCTTAAGTTAGGTCAAGACCTCATATGTCACTATTGTTCTAGCCCAGTTTCCTGAGTTAGAACGATATGGTTATGAGTTTCTTTCCATTTGATCAACCTTTATAAACAAATCGTGACATAAAACTGAGGGGTGTTGGGCTCTGCTCCTGCTGCAATTCAGTAGTGACTTCCGTCTCCAACAGGATAAACCAAAGATGCAAACAAAGGAACCGTGGATGTCAAAGAAAAATTCAAAAACCCTAGAAAACAAAAGGGAGGAGGAACGCCCCTAAGATGGGAGTAGAAGCTTTGTGAACAAGCATGTAAATATAATGGGAAGTAGACAAAAGTGCTCTATAGGGGGAGTCGTGGACTTGGAGAGGGGTTCAAGGTTAAAGGTGAGAAAGCAGAGCTCCCTAAAATAAGAGAATTGTGCTGGATTTGTAGAAATGGGAAAGGAAAATGCACGAACAAGGCCTTCACAATTTTTTTAGGAAGGTTCTCTTTGATCCATGGGAAATAAGAAGAATCAACAATTTGTACCATAAAAAACTAGCAAACTCTTGTAGAAAATTGAAACAAAAAACTTACTAATGAAAAAAATGCGTGGAATGATCCGTAGATTCATAAAATTCAAAGGAAACAAAGTGAGGGAATGCCCAAAAAGGAGAAAAGCAAGGTCAGAGAGAAAACGATGGCAATTTGACCACCTAAAGAAAGAAAGCCCACTAACAAAGAGTAAGCCACAAAGACCAAGGAAAAAGTAAGGAAACAAATATTTCGTAAGTTTGATTTAATAAAATAGCTTAGACTTGCACAATAAATCAAGTAATGAAAGGTGATACTCTCAATTGGTCTTTTTTTGTGATAGAATCCACTAATACTTAAGAGTGATAATGATAGTTGCATGAATATTGAGTTAATGTGAAAAGTCCCTTTAACATGGTTAATTGGATAAAGTGAAAACGAAAATACTAAATTAAACTAAAGAAAGTTATACAAGAAACAATAAAGTAACAACAATTAGAGGAAGATAAAACAACTATGAAAAAATCATGCCAAATAGAGTAGCATGAAAGATGAAATTTTCATGTTACAACTTTAGAATTTAGGATAAAAATAGCCACTAACATGACTTATTTAAACACAAATTATCATAATTTATAAAATCTTTCACTAACATCGTTTTTATTGTTAATGTTTTCATATCAAAATACTAACATGATGTATTTGAACATAAATTAGCATACTTTATCAAATCTTTAACTAACATCTTATACAATAAAATAATATTACCTTTTTTATTGTTAATGTTTTCATATCAAAATACTAACATAATGTATTTGGACATAAATTAGCATACTTTATTAAATCTTTAACTAACATATTATCCAATAAAATAATATAACCATTGTTTTCATTGTTAATGTTTTCATATCAAAATACTCACATGATGTATTTTTGGACATAAATTAGCACACTTTATCAAATCTTTAACTAACATCTTATAAAATAAAATAATATTACCACAAAAAAAATGAAATTCTAAACATTTTTATTCCACTAAACAATTTTTTTTCAAAATTCCAAATGAAATTATGTACGCCACTGCATGCAAAAATTGGTTTGTTAGATTGCATGCGTTAGAAATAAGCGAACATGCAAAACTGGTGGTGTTAGTATGCATGCATGAGAAATAAGAGGAGGACATGCAAAACTGTATTTGAATTTTCTTGCATAAAGAGCATTTATTTAGTTTATTTTTCGATATTTTTCTATATGAAAATAGAAAGAAGTTTTTCATCTCATTTACATTAGCTTTACTCATCAATAATATAAAAAAGGACTTTGTTCATTTACATTAGCTTTACTCATCATAATCATCTCATTTATATTTCCCAAGATAGAAGGACACGAAATATAATAATGTTTGATCGTGACATTGAATTTACAAGAAAGATAATGAACAAAGTCCTTTTTTATAACTACTTATATTAGAATTTAGTTATAATAATGTTGTTTTATTCATTGTAATATATAAATGACAACAATCATAACTATCAAAATTATAACTAATGCTTTATAAATTACTATAACTACTTATACATCCATACACGAATTATAATAATGTTGTTTTATTAATTATAATATATAAATTACAACAATCATAATTATCAAAATTATAACTAATGTTTTATAAATTACTATAAATACATGATTTTAAAAGGAAGAGTTATATTGTACTGGTCACATTTGCACAGACCCTTAACATGGTTGGATTTTTTGGTGTCTCTTCCCAACTAAACACATCTTAAGGGTATTGAACTTGGGTCGCCTAGCAAAGG
The DNA here is from genome assembly GCA_000966675.3 of Picea glauca. Taxonomy (NCBI): domain Eukaryota; kingdom Viridiplantae; phylum Streptophyta; class Pinopsida; order Pinales; family Pinaceae; genus Picea; species Picea glauca. Next base: position 180,113 of record JZKD02S0642330.1, read on the forward strand.
AAACCCACACCTTAACTGATTGAGCTAGCGAGAATTGACATATTTTAGGGTATTAGCATATTAAACTTTATTTAATTTTTAAAATCAAATTTGTTATAATTATTATTATTATTATTGTGGATCAAAAGTGTTACATGAAGATGAGTTACAATCAACTTGTGTATACGCTCTTGAAACCATATCATCTAAATTTTGAGAGCTATGGAGAATGTCGTTGGGGGGTGGGGGGGGAGGGGGCTAGCCCCCTCCTGATGTTGTTGAGATGTCGACAGAAAAATCTCAGCCCTCCAAGTTTGTGAAAAAACTTGATGAGATGTCGAAATTCTTGCTTCCCCCATCCTCCTCTCAAAAGAAATCTTTGGCTCTTGTTGTTCGTAGTCTCATCTCTCAGTTTACTAGTCTTTGGACCTCCCCGAGAATAATGGCATCATGGCTAGAGAAAAAATGGAAACCCTTGATAAGTTTGTGCACCTTTTGGAATAGTTCTGAGTTAAGTTTGATTTCTTCCATGTGCTCCTAGCACTGTATTTTAGAGAAATTTCAGTGTAACCATAAAAATATTTTTTTTGTAGTGGTCAATGTTTAAATACCATCTGACCAAATTGATAAAAATGAGTGTTGGGTATTTGTTCAAAGGTTAAAGGACACATAATATGTTGAAGAATGCATCATGGTAAGTGATTTTAATGTTGTCTGAAATAACACGAACAATAAAGGAAATTCCTTTGGTAGAGATCCCTTCTAGGACATCTTGGAAAGCATGCTCGAGGATTGGGAATTGTTGGATATAAAGCCCCAAAAAGGAATATATGCATGGTATATGCTGATAATAGGCCCAGGGAATATTCCTCTTGTCAAACTCCTCTATCAAATCCTTTATCCTCCCCTCTTTCACTTCTAACCATAAGCCTATTTCATTACATATCCACGATCTTCTTGAATATGGAACTTTACCTTTTCACTTCAACCCTCTCTGGCTCTCCTACCCTAATGTTCAAAATCTAGTTGAGATGATTTGGAAAACTTGGATCCTCAAAACTATTGTCTTCATATGGGAGAAAAAGTTAATCCAGTTCAAACAAGCCTTAAAGCAATAGGCTAGACTCTTTTTCACTCCTTTAGATAAGGAAGGAAAAGATATAAAAGAGAATTTATACCTCCTCCAAAAAGAAAATGAGCTCAAAGACATCATGGTTGAACTACAAAAGGAAGAGATAAATCTACAAATCAGATATCAAAGGCCGGTGAATCAAGAAGAGGAAATATGGAGACTTAAATCGTGCACTCTTTGGCTCAAGGATGGGTTCAAAAATACAAAAAAAAATCAAAATCAATCCATGGCCAGGTTGCGTAGGTGACAAACTTTTTAATTACTTCCTAATTAATTTAGTAAGAAACTGAAGAGTATGCATTTAATTATCAATATGAGGTCGGTTTTTACTTACGAACTATTGTGCACCATATATCCAAGTATAATGTTAGAATTGTCAATGAGTTGTAGTAATTTTGAATGAATATCACAAAAAAAGATACAAAAATGCTTTATCAAGTCACCAAATTAAACTATGCTAAATCCACACTTGCATAAATGAAAGCACATGTTGTAGGAAAGTAAATGACACTCTTGTAAGAAATTAAATCACACTTGCAGAGAAGTAAATCACTCTTGCAAGAAAGTAAATCACATTTGTGAAAAAGTAATTCACTCTTACAGGAAAGTAAATCACACATGCAGGAAAGTAAAACACTCTTGCACAAAAAGTAAATCACACAAGAAGAAAAGCAAATCACTCTTGCAAGAAAGTAAATCACACTTGCGGAAAATTAAATCACTCCTGCAGGAAAGTAAAGGTGACTTGTCCAAGTATTAAAGTGATCTTGATTATCGTGATAGCTATGTTATGGCTCGTGTACCCCTAATTATAAGAATAAAACCACACTATGTTCGTAAACAAGGAAATTGATCTATCTCAATTACCAAACCACACAGTTGCTCATAGAAATCTAGATGCAGAGTTGCAACAACAAGATTTGCAACAGAAAGAGTTGCAACAACCAGAGTTTCAACAACACAAGTTACAACAACCAGAATTGCAGCAAGGTAATACTAATGCTACAACAAAGTTAAATAGAGGAATTGTTGGAAATAAATGAAAATGAAAGAAAGATGTTACATCTACACTTAAACCATTCAACAAACAAAGTTTGGAAATGTCCTCATAAAGTGGCGGCAACAGAGTTACAACAATGAGGAAACAACAGACTTGCAACGCGATGTTTTTATAGAGGAATTGTTGGAAATAAAATAAGAAAGAGAAACTATCGATAATTGTTTATCAATCAAATATCACTACCCTACAATGTTAGCAATCAAGAGCTACAATAATGGATAACAACGAGATGTTAATGAAGGAATTGTTGGAAATAAATAAGAAAATAAAAATTCAATTATAACTACTTCTACAAACTGTAAAAGATATAAACAATACTGAGATAAGGAGGGGGGCATGCCTCCTTAAACGAGGTATTGGTATAAGAATGCAGTATACGCTCAAATGCTTAACACACCATCAATTGAACAAGAATGAAACATAAATTTGGTTAAATGAAAAGATGGAGATTGGATACAATTCCATCTTACAAACTATCTGTTGATTTTCTTCTTCCGTGTGTCCCCGACTTAGAGAGAGTAGGATTATTTATCCAAAATTAATACTTTTAAAGTGAGCTAAGAAGACCGATGGATAGTCATGAGGATCAGGCTATCTCATCATTACATTGTATTTTCTAAAAGAAGGAAAAAATCAAGTGTGTGTTGGCTAAAATCAGCCACAACTAGTGGTGGTTGAGTTTTCCTTTCCATACTAGTGCCCAATTTCCTTCGTTGTATTCCTGAGAGGTTGTTTCCTAACTGATCGTTTCCTAGTAAGTTGTTGCAGAATTGCAACAATGGTCTAGTGAGAGTTGCATCATCAGAAGTTGCAGCACTGGGAGTTGCAGCAGTGAGAGTTGTAGCAACGACAACAGTTGCAGCACTGAGAGTTGTAGCACCTGCTCCTGAAAAGGATTTTCTTCTCTCATGTTGGGAAGGTGCACGCATAACTTGTTCCTCTAAAACATTGCTATCACGAAAAGTAATAATCTCCTGAAAAATGTATATGAATAAGTATTGAAAAATGGCATGTTGGGTGAGTGTTTGTACCTTAACCAAAATGTGTCATTGTGGATGGAAAGTGTTATGAATATGGAAGTGAAAGTGGGAAAAAAAGTGAGCAAAAAGTATTGGAAGGATGCTAAAAAGATGTCAATTTGAGCACTCGTCATCTCCCCCCAGCCAAAATCATTGCATGTCCTCATGCAACCAAATAGTCATTGTGAGTTTGAGAGGGGGAGACTCCCATGGAGGTAGTTGATGTCATCATCTATGTGCCCTTCCTCAAGAGTGGAAACTTCTTCCGCATCCTAATATCCTTCCAAAACTGCAGTCAATCCTTCACCTAAAGTTTCCCCTGTCGGTACTTTTGTAGTATTAGGGAGATTTTCTTCTTGTGGTTTCACTTGTCCTCTTTCATGTACTTCCTCTGTTGGATTTTATGTGTCAGCAGAATGGTTTTCCTCTACTGGTTCTTGTGTAATAGTAGGGAAAGTGGCCTATGTTGGTTCTTGTGTAACATCACGGAAAGTGGCCTTTGTTGGTTCTTGTGTAACAACAGGGAAATTATCTTCTACGACAATGGGTTGCATGTGTTATGATGGCTGAGAAAGGTGGTTGGATTCTATTTCTTCAACTAGTTCAGCAAGATGGTGAGTTGTTGTTGGTTGAATAGGGAGGGTGTCCTCGGTTGGTGCAACAAAGTGGATATCCTCTGTTGTTGTAGTAGGGTGGGTGTCCTTTGTTGGTGTAGCAAGGGAAGCTCCTTCTGCAGATTCATCTGGTGGATTGGCATATAGGATAGGAGGGGGAGTATATATTAATGGTGCAGTCGGGTGACTGAACTCTGAGTCAGTAGGGTGGATGTCCATTGTTGGTGCAGCAGGGAGATGCACCTCTATTGGTTCAATAGCAATGAGTTATGTTGTTTGTATAGGGTTTTCTAGCCTACCCCTCTGCTTTTCTTAAGATTATACCCCAATATTTTAAGAGAGGTTTGAATCCTCCTATTTTTCTTCTCAAGCACCCACTAATTTCTTAAAAGTGATGAATACAAAGGCGTGAGCGAGGGGTGACTTACTAGTTTTGCTTTTGTGTTTTTGGCTAGATCTAGGTCAATAGTAGGGTGGTTGATTTCTGTAGTCATGGATTCCTCATCGTCAATGTAATCCTCCATAATCAAAGCAAGGACTTACCCTAGCGTTTTCATTTCTAGTTCTTCTATACCAACAAATTTTTATGCCCAAAATTCCTCATCATGTCCAGGCCTTGCAGAGTCTTGCGATTTAGTTGTTTCTTCAACTTGTTGTGCCTATGTTGGTTATTTTGTAACACCAAGGGATTTTCTTTTTGGGTGGAAGCATTTCTTCTTTCCCTTTTCTTCTTCCTGTTCGTCGGGTATGTTGACTGATTCATTTTTCTTGGCCACCTTTTAGTCGTAGGTTTTCTTACTGTGACCTCTATGTCACTGTCATGTCCATCTTCATTTTGCGGAGAAATTTCGGTAGAACCCTCAAGGGTTTCTTTATTAGCGGTTGCAGTTTCGAGAGTTGCAGTTTTTTCATCCTCCAGAGCTAAAACTGTTACAACATCTATAGTTGCAATAACTACGGCCTGTAGAGTTTCAACGACCTTGGCTTCCAAACTTGTAGGGTCCCCAACTTTTAGATTTGCAACGTCATTGTCCCATGGAGGATTTTCGATGGTTGTTTCTCTTCTGGGTAGCGTTACAACGTTGACTGGTGCTCTTCCCACCTCATTCCATGACCTTCCCTCCATTTGTAGTGATTTTTCGACCAATAGTTTGATCAACTTGTGGTGTGAAAGGGATTCTCGAGGGAGAACAACTTTTAGTGTCTTATTAGCCATGTTTTGCAATGTTCTCCAAAGAAAAAATAACAAGTTGGAAAGCCTACCGTTTCGTAAGTGGTCTAATAACCTGATGTGTTGTATGTAGACAACCCCATATTGTCCCTTACAGGTCATGTAGCATTGCATGATGATGGAAACATTTTTTCATGGACTTGGCAGTGAAGTCCTGTCAAAACCTCTTACCTTTTCTACTAGAACCTCCCGTGGTTCAAGGAATTTTGGGCTTGGGCCTCCAACGGTAATACCGTCTTTCATCGATTTGTGGGAGCCTGATCACTTCTGCAATTACATCCTCTATTACCTTCACAACTACCCTCACTACCTCTATTTTGATTTCCCTGAAGTTAATGGTGAATTTCAACAACACATCATCGTCATAACCCCACATCCTGGTTAGGTATTCCAACCAACCTCCCTACTCGAAAAATTTCCCAGTGTTCTCATATGCTTCGAGAAAGAGGGTTTCTTTGGGCTCTCAGTGGTTTAGTGAGCCTCCCATTTTCTTTCTCAAAACTTGAATGATTGTGGGTGAAATTCGGTATGAACGATTCAAAGGGTGGCAAGTTTGAATGAACGAGAATGGTGGTGGGAAGGAGTAATCATGTTATGCTTTGCGTAATAATTATTTTGTGATGGAATTTTAGTGGTGTGATTATATTATACTTATGCCAATTCAATGCTTACTCATAGCTAGTTCAAGGGTTGTACCTTTCGACCTTATTGTTTCTTGTTGTGATTGCACATACCTTCATCCAGTTGTCGTGTCAACATCAAGAGGTGCAACAACACACATAGTCACAACAATACGCAAATTTGCAGCAATAGGAAGAGTTGTAGCAATGTCAGAGATTTGCAACAAGGTGTGGAGTTGTGGAAACATTTTGGAGTTGCAACAAGGTGCATTATTGCAACAATAGGAGGAATTGCAACAACGACATAGTTGCATCATCGTCTTGGAGTTGCAACAAAGTACGGAGTTGCAACATTACAAGGAATTGCAGCAACGGGAAGAGTTGTGACAACTATAAAAGTTGCAACAAAGTGTTGGATAGAACCGTGACTTGTCAAGATATATTATTGGTAGTCATTCTTGTCCAAATCAGATGTAGATGTATTAACAATGGATTTTTGGTAGCGATATACAAAGTTATGAAAAAAGGAGTTGTAGAAACAAGAGTTGCAGTAATAGGATTCGCAGCAATGAGAGAGGGAGTAGAAAAAGTTGCAGAAGTAGGCATTGTAGAAATAGGAGTTCCATCAACGGGAGTTGCAACAACGATATTTGCAATATTAAGAGTTGCAACAACAAGGATTGTAGCAACGAGAGTTGCAACAAGCCAGAATTGCAGCAACAGAAGTTGCAACAACAGTCTTCTCTCATGTATATCTTGAAAAACTTTAGAAGAAAAAACAAAACTTTATTAATACTTGATCAGAAGGATCTTGACATAAACATCACAAAATCGTGAAGTTCCTTTCTTTCTTTCATTTTTTATTTTTAGCATGCCATGCACCAGTATAAGATTGTTTTCACAAAACATGCCCCCAAGCATGACCCTAAGGGTTTTCATACATGGGATATATATATTTTTATTATTATTATTATTATTTAACATGAATGAGTCATTCAACAGGGGTTCCTCCCTTATTTACAATCTCTAAATTGTTATCGGGCCATCCACTAGTGATCCTATTCAGAAAGGATTCCTTGGATGGGGTTTTATGATATAAACAAACCATGTGTCCATTTTCCATTAGAGGATTTCTCTCATTGTGCAAGATACCAGATATATAAAATATGCAGAACAGAAATGAAATGCTAGAAATGACAGAATAACAGTAAAATATCCAGCATAATCTTCACAATACACAGAAATGATATA
>JZKD02S0642330.1:191418-210821 GCA_000966675.3 Picea glauca
AGAAGCATCTAGAGGAAGATCCTTCTAGAAGCGGAAGCTTCTATTATGTCTTCTTACATCCTCCTTATTCTATTTTATTGAAAGGTCTTATTAATATTGACCTTTATTACATCCGAATACATTGATCTACCTATGTGCGGGTTAGGACCTTAACACATTGTCAGTGGTGTGAATTTTGATCACTCAGTTTTCATATACTGTATCAATCTCATAAGGCCTGATCCATCAAGTGTGAAAATTCCCTCTGAAATCTTTGAACCTGTAGTCAAATAATAATGCTCAGTCTCAAACTTTGAATTTATTCTTCTTAATGAACTTTCCACGCCATTGAGCTCTTTGATGTTGTATTATTGTTATGTGGTGGAGGGTAGCTTGACGAAGTTCATCTAGTTCATTGATCTGGAGGATTCTCTAATTCTAAGATTTAGTTAAGTCCATTCCAATTTGTACAACTATCCTAAGTGTTTGGATCTCCATTTCAATTGGAAATAATACTCCCTTTTTTTACTTGAGTTCATATGGAGTACAACCAGTAGTAGTTCGTCATGTTGTCCGGTAAGCCCATAGAGATTTGGGTAATTTTTCAGCCCAATCCTTGAGGTGTAGTTTGATCTTCTTAGTGATGATGGCCTCAAGGATTTTATTTGGGTGTAGTCTAAACGTTCTACAAAATGATTCTTTTTCAATGAGTTTTTCAAAGAACATTTTCTCGAAATCTGACAAAAAATTGTTAGATCTGCATATTTGAGTGGTTATTTTTGTATAATATAAGTGCCTCAGGAGTTTTTTAGCATGATGAATCCATTTCTACATTCAGAAATGAATTTTAAACAACAAAAAATAGTGATTTCATGCAGATTTATGTTATCGTATTCCGACAAAAAAATCCATTTTGTAGAAAAGTTAGACAACGCCTTTTGTTTGTCCCTTCTACCTGTCTATTGGCCTACGGATGATATGGTGTAGTAACCCTATGTTTAATATTTTATTTATCCATCAATTCTCTAACAATTCTTGAAGTGAATTGGTTTCCTCCATCAGTAACTATTTCTCGAGGTATCCTGAATCTGGTGAAGATTTCTTCGTGAAGAAATCCTATTACTGTATGTTATGTTGCAGTCGGGAGTGCCTCAGATTCCATCCATTTTGTGACAAAATCTATGACCACTAGGATGTAGGATTTATGATGGAAACAAGGATTGATTGGCCCTACAAAGTCAAGGGACCATTTATCAAAGGGTTCTAATATCAATTGTGGTTGTAAGGACATCTCTTTAGATTAAATTGGTCTTCCCATGCACTGGCAGTTGTTGCACCTTTTTACATATTCCTTGGCATATTTGAAGATAATGGGCCAATAATACCCTTTGTGAATTACCTTGTACCCAGTCTTTTTTCTTCAAAGTGGCCTCCACATGGACTATCATGGCAGGATTTCAAGGTCTCATGGATCTCATCTTCTTGCACACATCTTCTTATAATGAGGTCCAATCTTGTGTGGAAGAGATAGCCATCAATCCATGAGAATATCCAACTTTGTTTGATGATATTTTGTCACTCTTTTGTAGATAAATGGTGTGGGATTCTACCTACAACCAAGTAATTAGTGATATTTGTGAACCAAGGAGAGTTAGTAGAAATCGCAAATATTTTCTCATCAGGAAAAGAATCTTCTACAAGTGGATCATTCTCATTAGTTGTAAGTCTTGAAAGTAAAAATCATCCACTACATTATCTTTTCCTAGTTTATTCAAGATGGTTATATCATATTCTTGTAATAATAATAACCACCTCGTTACCCTGCCATTGGTGATAGGTTTATTCATTAAATATTTTATGGTAGCATGGCCAGTGTGAAATATTATTGGATATCTTGTAATGTAATGCCAAAATTTATTAATTGCATGTATTAACGCAATAAACTATTTTTATGTTACCGTATAATTTAGTTATGTGGGTGAGAGATTTTTTCCATCGTAGTAGATTGTGTATGGATCCTTTCCTTCCATTTTTCATAGAAAAACTCCAATAGAGGTGTCGGATACGTCTGTAGAAATATGAAATGGGAGGGACCAATCAGGTTCTCTTAAGATAGGAGCCTTAAACACCTTAGTTTTCATTTCTTCAAGTGCATGTTGGTATGTGTTTTTCCATAAAAACTCAAAATATTTGTTAAGCAACATAAATAATGGACGAGTAATTCATGAAAAAATTCAATAAAGAGACGATAATAACCATCATATCCTAAGAATATTCATACCTATTTTTGTATGAATCCTCTTTAATATTACCTTGATTTTTTTCAAATCCTCTTGGATTCCTTTAGTTGAGATGCAGTGTCATAATACAATGCCATCAATTAACATCATTTCAAAATTTCATTGTTGAGGGAAACATTTGATTCTTTGCACCTTATCATTGTTTTCTCTATATTTGATAATGCCTCATCAAATTCACTGTCATATGTTGTGAAGTATTCCATATATATTTCCACAGGATCATGAATTAAATTAGAGAAGATACGAATTACAACTCTTTGAAAGGTGGCAGAGCGTTATATAACTTGAACGGTAGAACATGATAGCAAAATATCCCCCATGGATAGGAAAATCTTGTTTTGTCTTAGTCCTTAGGTGTGATCTAGATTTGATTATACCCACTGAATCCGTCGAGGAAAGAAAAGTATTTCTTCCCTGCTAATGTATCCAGGACCTAGTCAATGAATGGGAGTGGGAAATGGTCCTTGTGTGTTTCTTTATTGATTTATGTATAGTCGACACAAATTCTCCATTTGTCATTATTCTTTGGTACCATGACGAGAGGGGAGACCCATTGTCTATCATAAATTGGATAGATAAAGTTGGTTGTGAGAAATTTTTGTAGCTCTTCCTTAATCATGTCCTTCAGTGCAAGATTCATCCAACGCTAAGGTTGGTGTATAGGTCTAGATCCTTCCTTAATTTATATGTGGTGTGTGCATAAGTCAGGATGGATTCCCTTCATTTCAGAGTATTTCTAGGTGAAGGAATCACTCTACTTTTGTAGTAATCTAACTACTTGCTCTTTTTGTTGTTCAGTCAATCCTTGGTTGATTTTCAAGGTTTTCCCTGGGACGATTACTATAATTTCTATAATGGACCCTTGATATTTTTCAAGTGGGAATTTGTGTTCTACAAGTGAGATTCTTGTTGAGGCTAGAGAAGCTTGTGTTTCCGGTTGCATAACATGCTCAAGAACATGTGAGTTTGTTGAGGAACAATAATCTATGAAATCATTGATTTCATCATCCTTTGTTTTCTCTCTGATGTCTAAGTACTAATCTATAGAGAGGACTTGGTGATATTCTCCTTCTTCATCACTATCCTCTTAGTTGGCCCATAGTGGTGTTTCAAAATCTATGTTGGGTTTGGAGGGATGATATAGGGTTAATTATTTTGTAGAGGTCCTATGGGAGATGGTCATTTTTATTGACCTACAACTAATGTAAGCATCAACAGTGGTCAGCCAAGGCCTTCCTAGGATTAAAGGATATCCTCTCAGAGAGTTTTTGGGTTATAGGACCATAAATTCTGTGGGATATTCCCATGAATCTATGAAGAACACTATGTATTCTAATATGCCCTCAGGTTTAATAGTTTATCTGTCAACAAGCTGGAGTATAGTTTGGGTTTCCCTAAGGTCAGTGAGTCCTAAGGATTGCATGGTATCACACGTCATGACATTAATGGAAGAACCAAGGTCGATTAATGTGTTGCTAATGAGTGTATTATTAATTTTCACATTAACTACCAGACTGTCAGGTTCAAAGTATTTGGTTGTAAGAACTCCCCCCATCATCAAGTATGACAATTTTCCCATGACATGAACAGTTTGAGGGTCCTTCCTTTTTCTACCAAGTTTCCTTAAATAAAGTTCTTGCGTCACTTTCGAATAAATAGGCACATCCTGGATGGTTTGGAACAATGATATTTTAACACACACATTCTTGAGTCCCCCCAAGAATTCAAACTCAGGATGAGTAAGAGGTTTCTCTAGGTTTAATCTTCTTGTATAGGGTGGGTTTTAAAGTTCAAGGTGGGAATTATTAGCTTTCAAAGCTTCTTAATATTGTTTATGTTCTGAATCTTCATTTCAGACATTCTCTTTCAAATATTAAATACGAATACGAGGTTGTTACTTGGTTAGTGTCTTCCTAGATCGAAGGTGAATATCATTGCAGTCCAGGGAATAGATGGAATAGGTAGGGTAGGCGGAAAGTCGTGAAGCTTGGGTTCGTTGTGTTGGACTTTCGTTATTATGGTTAGGTATGGGTTTTGTAGGTAGTTTTTGTCGAGGAAGGGATGATGTGGGTGCCTGCATCTGGGGAAGGGAAAGAAGTTGCATGGGTGGCTATGTCATTGGATGTTGAGGGCCTCCTAATATGGAATTTCTAAACCCATGTTTCCATAGCTGGTTTGAAGGAGGAGGATCCATTCATTGTTTTGTTGGAATACCTCATGGTTGAGAAGCATATTGCATGGAAGGGTTAGTCCAATATGAATTAAAGTACTGATATTGGTCTTGAATCATACCTTGAGGTCTGGGTTTCCATGGTCTCTTTTGAGAGACAAAGCATAATTTCTTCGGTTCCTTAGCTTTCTGATTGATAGTTTTCAATATTAGTAAGGATGGATAGTTGCAAGTAGCATGGTCCTCACAACATATTCCACAAACCTCAATTTGATCCAACAAACATTCTTTCCATGGGTGCTTCGTCCTGCACTTTGAACAAAAGATGCCCAAAGCTCGTTCTATCTCTTATTTATTCGTATTCATTTGTAGTGTATCCAATTGGGAGCTCAAGGAACTAAGTATATCATTATTGAAGTCCTCTAACATGTTTCTGATCTCTACTCTTGTGACTCCACCTCCAACAGTATTTCTAGTCCTCGTTAATATTTCAATTGGTCATTTTCTTGTTTTTGAAGTTCCTCCAGAGTATTTCCATCAAAGTTCCAAGATAACATCATATTATAATTTGGAAACATCTCCTTCACCCATCAAGTTGATAAGTTCAATGAAATCGTATCAGATTCCTCTTAGGAATAGGACACGTTGTGTCTTGGGAACCAAATCTCCTTTCCTTTCCCTCTGCAAGTTATAGTTGAACCTTTCAATGTAATCCTAAAGGATCTCGTCTTCATGTTGTGTCATCCTAAAGACTTCCTCCCTCCTTTATTTATCCTTACAATAATCTTATTAGTTTTCTAATAATTTCTTCATCATATGGTCCCATGTGTGGATGCTTTCCTTTCCAATGCCCATGAACCAATGTAGTGCAACATTCTTGAGTATGGTATGAAAAATATTTAATTTATGGGCATCCAACAAATAATCATAACTTTTGCAAAGTACGTCGAATTTGAAGAGAAAGGTGTTGGTACCTTCTTTAGATAGACCATGAAAATTCAGCAAGGATGATTGAGGGATATTCTTCATTTTGGTCTCTTCATTTGATCCTCTAATTGGAAATACAAAATAAGAGGTTTCCTCCTTGACATATTCATGTGTCATTTCTCTCTTAGGGATGTCTTTCATCTCTAAAGGTTCTCCAAGAAAGATGAATTCCTCATAGTGGTACTGTTCATCGATCAAATTTTCTGAAAGTGGAACCTTTGTGTGCATTGACCCTTGTACAATCTCATATTCTTGAGTGGAGGTTTCAAGTCTCCTTTTGAAAATGGAACTTGTTGTAGGTGATAGATAGTTTGGCTAAATGTGCTCCTTTCCCTCTTTATATTGACCTGCATTGTTATCTTTTCCGAATTTTTTTGGATGAACTAATGAATCTACCTTGTTGATCTCTAACTGTGTACATAGAAAAGATTAGAAAAACATTCTACGAATTGCTAAAAATAAATCATATCATGCAATCTAATCAAATAAAAATACACACAATAGAAAAACAACAACTGCACTTTTAACAAATCCCCGACAACGATGCCAAAAATGATGGACTTTTCAATGACTTCCTAATTAATTTAGTAAGAAATTGAAGAGTGTGAATTTAATTATCAATATGAGGTCGTATTTTACTTTCAAATTGTCATGCATTGTATATGAAAGTATAATGTTGTAATGGCCAGTGAGTCGTAGTAATTTTGAATGAATATCACAAGTAAATATAGAAAAATTCTTTAACAAGTCACCAAATTAAACTATGTTAAATCCACACTTGCATAAATGAAAGCACACATTGCAGGAAAGTAAATGGAACTCTTGAAAGAAAGGAAATCACACTTACAGAAAAGTAAATCACTCTTGTAGGAAAGTAAATCACACTTGCAAAAAAGTAATTCACTCTTATAGGAAATTAAATCACACTTGCGGGAAATAAAATCACTCTTGCATGAAAGTAAATCACACTTACGGAAAAGTAAATCACTCTGGCAGGAAAGTAAATCACACTTTTGGAAAAGTAAACTACTCTTGCAAGAAATTAAAGGTGACTTTTCCAAGTATTAAAGTGATCTTGATTATCATGATAGATATGTTATGGCTCATGTACCTCAAATTATAAAAATCAAAAAACACTATGCTTTTAAACAAGGAAGATAAGCTATCTGAATTACCAAACCACACAGTTGTTAATTAGAAAACTAGATGCATAGTTGCAACAATGAGAGTTTTAGCAGTGAGAGTTACATTAGTAAGAGTTGCAGAAACCAAGTTACAACAACAGTAAGAGTTGCAACAACCAAGTTGCAGCAAGAGTTGCAACAACACGCATTACAATAGCATGATTTATATCAACCATAATCGCAACAAGGTAATACTAATGCTACAACAAAGTTAAATAGAGGAATTGTTGGAAATAAATGAAAATCAAAGAAAGATGTTACAACTACACTTCAACCATTCAAAAAACAAAGTTTAGAAATGTCCTCATAAAGTGGAAGCGACAGAGTTACAACAATGAGGAAACAACAGAGTTGCAGTGTGATTTTTTTATAGAGGAATTGTTGGAAATAAATAAGGAAGAGAAACTACAACTTGCTTATCAAACAAATATCACTACCTTGCAATGTTAGAAATCAAGAGCTACAACAATGGAGAAAAACAAGATGTTAATGAAGGAATTGTTGGAAATAAATATCAAAATAGAAATGCAATTATAACTACTTCTACGAACTTTAAAAGATACAAACACCGAGCTAAGGAGGGTCCCTACCTCCTTAGACGAGGTATTGGTATAAGAATGTAGTAGATGCTCAAACGATCAACACACCATCAATTGAATAGGAATAAAACAAAACTTTGGTTAAATGAAAAGGTGGAGCTTCAATACAATTATTTCTTACAAAGTATCTGTTGATTTTCTTCTCTCATGTGTTCTTGACTCAGAGAGAGAAAGAATATTTATACAAAATGACTACTTCTAAAGTGAGCTAAGAAGATCAATGGACAATCATGAGGATCGAGTTGTCTCATTGTTACATTGTATTTTCTGAAAGAAGGAAAAAATAAGGTGTTTGTTGGCTAAAATAGACCACGATTGGCGGTGGCTGAGTTATTCTTTCCATACTGGTACCCAATTTCCTTCATTGTATTCCTGAGCAGTTTTTGTATGACTAGTTGTTTCCTGGTGACATTTGTATGGTTGACTAGTGAGTTGTTGCGGAGTTGCATCCTAGTGAGATTTATGACATCGTGAGTCACAACATTGTGAGTTTCAACATTGGGATTTGTAGCAATGACCAGAGTTAGAGCACCAGGAGTTGTAGCAATGATAGTTGCAATAGTTGCACCTGAACAGGAATTGCATCTCTCATGTTGGAAATGTCCTTGCGTAGCTTGTTCCTATAAAATATTGTTAGAATGTAAAGTAATAATCTCCTGAATATATATATACAAATAAGTATTGAAAATGTCATGTTGGGTGAGTCTTTGTACCTTAACCAAATGTGTCATTATGGATGGAAAGTGTTATGAATATGGAAATGAAAATGGGAAAAAGGTGAGAAAGAATTATTGGACAGGTGCCAAAAAGATGTCAATTTGAGCACCTGTCAGCAGGAATAAGTTTCTAGTGTTTGGGTGGAGGATGTTTCGGTGATTACAAATTTCACTAATATCAAAGTTGTATACAAAGCTCATTTTACTTCCCTCTACTCTAAAAAGAATGTTGTGGACCCCTCCAATGTGCCCTTTCTTCTCGAGCATATTCCCTCCCTTATCTCCAATGAAAAAAATCATGCTCTAAACCATCCTATCACTAAAGCTAATATTTGTGTTGCTATTTAGAGCTTGGTGTCAAATAAATCCCCAGGCCTAGATGACTTTTCCATCTCTTTTTATAGAAACTTTTGGGACTTCATAAAAAATGATCTTAGGTGTATGTTTCTTTACTCACATGAGTCCTTTAAATTGGTGGGTAACACAAACTCATACTTCTTAGCACTTATTCCTAAAGAGGCCAAACCCACTTCCTTTGCTCACTTCAAACCCATCCCTTTATGCAACACTTCTTATAAAATACTCATTAAGATTATAGTCTCTCTTCTAAAAAGAGTTCTCCCAAAATTATTTCCACAATCAAGGAGGTTTTATGCAAGATAGGAAAATCATGGACACCATTGTTCTAGTCCAAGAATTGGTCCACTCAACCTTTAAGGCAAAAGAGAAATGTATGGTCATTAAGTTAGATATGGCTAATTATTTTGACCATGTCCTACATGTGTTCTTATTTCAAGTTCGTGAGTTCTTTGGGTTCTTCCCTCAATTTATAAAATGGATTACTCCTTGCATCAATGGTCCTTGGATTGCTCATTTAGTAAACAAAGGGCACATTGAATTATTCCATATTGGAAGATGTCTCTGTTAAGGATTCCCCATTTCCCCCCTACTATTTATTATCATGGTCAGATATTTGAGTAGGAAAATAGATCATGAAAGGTCTATTAGGGTCCTTCCAAGCCTGCATATCGCCAAAGGAACCAAAAATCTCAATCATTCCCAATTTTTCGATGATATTCTTTTGATGGGGGAGATTCAGTGATCATAGCTTCAATGTTTACATGTATTTTTGATGCCTTTGTTGATTCTTAAAGGAGAATTGTCAACCACAGAAAATGCCAAATCTTGGGCTGAAACACTCCACCACAGGAGATGGGGGCATGTCTAGGATCTTCCACTTCCCCATGGTAGAGAAATGGACCTCTATTCGCTACTTGGGAATACCTATTTCCCTAAAATTTTCAATTTCTCAAGAATGGCATCCTTTAATTGAAAAAATTGATTAGAAATTTTCTCACTCGAGCACATAATGGCTCAATCCAATAGGTCGAATCATTCTTGTAAAATATATACTCTCCGCTCTTCCGATCTACTAGTTTTCCATATTTCTTGCACAAAAAATGATCATTGGTTTTCTATCAAAGAAAAATAGATAATTTATTTGGAGAGGAGAAAAAGGGAAACAAAAAAATTTCCATCTGGTCAATTGGGCTCAGGTCATTAGTCTGAAAAACAAAGGTGGTTTGGGAACCTGTGAGCTAAAGATAATGAACAAGGCAATGGGGATGAAGTTGGCATGGAGTTTCATTACAAGACATAAATATTGGTGGAAATCCTCCTTGGTGAACAAATAATTCTCTGGAAATTGACAAAGATGTCTTGAAATACCTCCCAAAACATCCAAAGGATCTCCTATTTTTAGACTTTTAATTGTTGTCCAATTGTCTTTTTGTGCTCAAATTTCCTAGATTCCAGGAAATGGTTGACAGATTTGTCTATGGGATGATAGAATCATGTTAAATGATTTCTTTGGAAAGTGACGTGATTTATCTCCTTTTTAGCTATGGATGCAAGAAAATGGTTTCAACACTTTATTTGATATTTTGAAATGGAGAAATTCTTACAATGAGTGGACCAGATGGAAATCACTACAATTGTCGAATATCATGTCTCCTCTTTTCAATTTTCTTCTTATCTCCCTTCATGGTTTTGCATCTTGGAATTAGATAAAGGTTGATTCACATGGCTGGAATGGTTCTTCCTTTACGGTAAACATGGGGTATCACTCTCTTATCGACTCATTGTATGCCTTCCCTTGATCTGGGATGTGGATGAATATACAGAAAAATGATAGTCTTCCTAAGATAAACTTATTTAATTGGTTAATTTCTCACAAAAGGTGATAAATTTTGAAAATATATACAAGTGTGGCATTGCAGGTCCATCACATTGTTCCCTCTGTCTTTTTTAAGAGGAATCTTCTCATCACATTTTTTTGGACTGTAGTTTTTTAAAGGAAGTTTGGTCACTAGTTCTAGATACTCTCCAACATGTATTTTCTTGCTACTCGGATACTCCATACCTTTTTGCTCGATGGAGTAAAGGATACCAAGGCACTCTCCAACAAAAAGTAAACTTCAAGAGGATTTTGGTCTCCCTTCCAAAGTATGTGTGTTGGTGTATCTAGATAGCCCACAATAAAGGTATATTTCATGATGAAAAGACTTATCCCATGAGAGTGGCCACCAAAGTTATTGATCCGGGTGGATATTGGTGGCCACCCACCTATTCCAACTAGCTCCTCTTGACAGTTTTTAGTTCAACACATTCTTTTGTACTTCTTTGTAATTGTGGGTTCTACACTTCTAGGGTTGTCTGAATCCCTACACATATTATAGGTGGATACTGGTGGCCTCCCACCTAATCCAACTGGCTTATTTTGTATGTTTTCACATCAGCACATATTGTTGTTCTTCTAGGGCTATTTTGGGGCCCTAAATAGTGTTTTTTTGGCTTGTCATAGTCAAACTGTAGATGGAGTCAAAGTTTGATGGCGTAATACATACTTCTCAAAAATACCTTTCCAGTGGGCTATCATGCACCTAAAACGGAGGCCGTATACAAAAGTTACAACCCCAGAAAGTTAAGGTACCAACTTGCCCATAGGGGCCCACATAACTTTTGGTGTTTCATGTCCTAGGGTTAGGTTTTTGGATGTCTAGAGTTTTGGCATTCATGAGTAATGTTAAAAAGGCCTTTGGAGCCTCATTGTAATCATTCTTCTCAGACGGATGCATATAGCATCCACATCTCTTCTCAAAGATAGATACCACCATTCAAGCAAGTGTTTCAATTCTGCAGTTTTACAGTTTCAACCTATTTCATTTATTCAATAGAAGATATTGTTCACTGGATATTTGTGTTGTTCTTCATATCTTTGTGTTTATTGTATTCTGTTTGTTAATTAGTTCGTTTCACTCCTAAATCTGAATCAGTGGTATCAGAGCAGTCCGCTCTTCATTTATTTTTCTTCATTCATGTCCCCGATAAGATCTGGGTACAAGAAGTTGGGACTCAAACCAATCGAGCCTTTGCAACATCGATCGTGCTAAGAACGACAACAACCCATGGGGGACAAAAAGAAGGATGATGGATTAGGAGATCCTTTTAAAATGTTGCTCGAGGAATCCCTTGCATGAAAAAGGAACAAAATGATGGACAACTTTGCGCAGATCCTTCGATAACTGCCCATAGGAGAAGCATCTTCATCAAGCGACCAGGAAACCCCCTTCAAGGTATAGGTAAATTTTGATATTCCATTATTTGAAGGACTGATAGATGCAGGTGTTGTAGATAAATGGTTGAATATGCTAGAAGGGTATTTTTCAGTCCACAATTTTTTCGATAGGGAAAAGATTACTTTTTCACTCCTCAAGGTCGTCCCCCATCTTAAGGATTGGTGGGATACTTACTCTGAGCAAAGGGCCATAGAGGAATCTGCAATATTTGTGGTTTCCCCTACATGGGATTCCTTCCGAGATGCCATTAAAGAAAAATACTACCCTGTTGGAAGCTACAAGGACTAGTACACCAGATGGACCACCCTGCATCAGGAAAGGGACCAAACAATACCATATTTCACCAATTTTTTCCATACCCTGCACACAAAATTGGGTATCAAGGTGATTCGAAAAGATCTTTTAAACGACAATGGTTGAGTTATTATGCATGCGTTAAATTACCATTTATGAAACTAATGAAAGAGGAAATATGACATCCATTAAGAAATATACAGATCTGAACATAAGCATGAAGAAAAACAAACCATAGAACACCAAAGTGATAACGGAGTTCAACAATCTCGCCTACATCTCCGGGCCTATGTCTTAGTGGACGAGGCTTTCTTATTTCCATTCAAATATTTAAAAGTACATCACAACAGTGCCAAACGGATTACAAACTAATCTGGTCTTGTTCTACCAAATCTATTGAACCCAACAAAACTGAAGGCACTGAAAATGGATGACCGAAGCTCCCAGAAATTGCCTGCAAAGGTGCTCTCCTCAATAGCTTCCCTGCATAAAAATGGATTTGGCTCGGAAAATCTTCAGCATAAACCTACTCTGACCCTCTCTCCCATGGCTCTAAGAATCTCTAGTTTTTATAGGCCTAAAGTTGATAACCATATCCCAACTTCTCCCCAAGATCTGGCCTCAAAAAGGGCCAAAGATCTCCCAAAAATGGGCAAAATCCCACAAATCTGCTGAGAAAATCCATTAAAATCATATTACAAAGTGTAAAAACCCACTTTAGCACATAAATAGGGTGAAACCCCCTATTCACTGGCTCATGGTCATATTGGCGGGCCCCATGTGGTCGCGCGCTAATCTGGTAGTGCGTTGGCCCCTTACTTCTCGACCCCTGGTCTTGTGCTTGGCCATGTGGCCATAGGCTAGACCTCTGCGTGCCCGAACCATTTAACACCCGATGGATTATCCCTTTCTTATGCCCCTTGGTCGATGGGATAGCTCGACCGACTGGGGCTAACCCCACTAAAACCGTCGCGTTATCGAAAGATTTGTGGTCAGATGCTTGTGCGTTGAAACCTAGGGTTGGATCCACATCACCCGCTCCATAAATTAAGGACTGGGGTCATATGCATAGGTCACATGCTATGAGGGATGGACCGACTCCATACAAAAATTGTGCCAACATTTAACTAGCGGTCTGGTCATATGTCAAAGGTTGCGACCAAGACCTTTCCCTTGTCCGAACTTACACAATGCAAACTTAAATACAATTAAACACATTTCTATAGTAAGAAACACCCATGGACGGGCTGGCTAGCTGGCCCTGCCAAGCCATTCATCCAGTGGGAGGTCACGTGGTTGACTCCCCGGAACTCCAACCAAATTTTTCCATACACTTTAGCCAATGAATGGGTGCCATGTGGCAACCCATGTCTAGACCATGTGGCACTGTACCATACGCCATCAGAATTACCATGTGTCAGTGCTTGATTCATCCAAATATGCCAGCCAAGTGTCTGCCACGTCACATGCCATTGTACCTGCCATGTAAGCATCGTATGGACATGCCACGTGTCACCCTTGCAGTGGTGACACATGTCACTCCCTGATTGGTCCACCTGTTCATCCACGTCACTGTACGGTCAACTACTATGTGTCACCTCCATACGTTGCCACGTCAGCATGATGTCATGCTGATGTCAGTGTTGACTTTTTGCATGTTTGGAAAAATGAAAATATCATGATATCTGGACCATACGACATTTTTTTGAGCCCGTTCAAGTTGTGTTGGGTTCGTATCGACGAGGCCTACACACACGTCCATTTTGAAGCCATTCTAAGAACTTTTATTTTTAGGCCTTCCCGAGCCCCATCTATCTCCTGGATCCAATTCTGGATCACACCTCCCCACTAAAGACCTTTTGGTCCTCCAAAAGTTTACTGACCAGTCATCAAACTCGGGATAGGCCACCCGACTTGTTCTCTGTCTTAGAACTTTGTCCTGTGCACCTGCCTCATCAAGATCAACTATAAAACAATCATGATAACTGACAGCATATTGTTAGCCATTTGTACCCTGTCACATCTTACTGAAGCCACTATCATCCATGTTGAAAAAATTACTAATGATGGCATAAAAAATATGACTGTAAATGAGCTGAAATGTTTGTAATATTTGCATGACATTAGCTTATCTTGAAACAAAGTGTGATTGATTTTCCATTCTACAATCATCTCCTATTCTTGCTTAAGATTGATTACTTGATTTGAAACAATTATAGGTGTGTTTCTTGCTTGAGATGCCTTTCTTAATTGTTCTATAGTTTTATTTGCCTTTAAATGATGAGCATGAAATGCATATTATTGACATGCTTTGGTTAAGTGACATCATTTTTTCCCTGTAGAAGATTTCTTTATGATCATACAAGTAAGGACTGCCTAAGACCATTACAGATTCATTTAGTGGCACCACATCACATGTTACCTCTTTATGAAATTGCAAATTTTAAAGTGCACTGCTTTGTTATGTGCAATTGATGATTGTTGCTTATCCATTTAATTGTGTAAGGCTTATGATGCATCTGTGTTTTTAATCCCAATTTCTTAACTAATTCCTATGAAATTAAGTTAGATTGAGATCCACTATCTATCAATGCGTTGACCTTAGTGTGCCTCATGATGACCCTTATGTGAAACAATTTACTTCTACAATCAAATCCTTCACCAATTTTACCTGTCATACCAACCAATGAGACTTTAGATTCATCACTTGAATCTGATCCCAAGTCTGTTGGTCTTGTTGTTGCTGCAACTGTTTGCCTCCCTTTCTTTTCCTTGAACCACTTCGGTCTCTTATCGGGATGCAATTGCCAACAATGGTCCTCATCATGCCCCAATTTATTTCAATGCTTGCAAGAGGGCTTCTCTTCCTTTCTTTCCATGGAATTTTCCTTTTTGTCATTCCAATTCCTTTTGTCCTCTTTCCTTGAAGACAATTCCCCTGATACACCAACCCATGTTTTCCCTTATTCAATGTATGTCGCTTGAATAGAAACCTCATCAAGATTAGTAATTCCAAACATGAATACAATGTTATGAATATGTGTAGGTAAACCTCCTATATACTTCATAATATTTTCTTGGGTATGTAAAGGAATATCTAACATCAATGCCATTTTACAAAATCCATCTGTGTATTATTGCATTGTTTGTCCCTTTCTTAGTTTAAGAGCTTGTCATTCAATTAACTCTTTCTCTTTATAACCCAAAGGATAGAATTTCTTTCTAAGTGCATGAATAAAAACTTTCTGTGATGGAAATACATTACCCACTTGTTGTGTGCCATTTTGCAACTTGCTTTGCCTCCAGATGAGTGCTTTGCCTGCAAGTCTAAGTGATGCCAACCTGATTTGAGTTGCCTCATCCTTGATTTGTTGCACACTGCAATAAACCTCCATCTGTCTGACCCAATTATCAAGTCTCTCTGCATTGACTTCACCATCATACATGGGTAATTTGAATTTAACATCAAGTTTTAGTAAAGGCATTTCATTCTTATGTTTATGGACATGTTTTCTTGTAGTCCTTTTAGAACTTGAACTTGAAGAAGAAGGAGAAGAAGGAGGTAAAGATGGAGGTGAAGGAGGAATTTTAGGAGGATCCTCTCCTTCTTCACTTTTTCCCTTTGAATATTCACCCAGATTGGGTCTCTTTCGTTCCAAGTAATCCTCATAAAAAACCTTCATCATCTCCAACATTGCGAAGAAATTTTTTCGAAACTCTGTCTCATCATGAGAAAGTCCCTCTTACGATGTCATCTTCTCACTTTGAGAAGTTCTCTTTCTCAATTCCATCAATGGATTCTCTTCAACATGCTCGCCTTCACCATGATGTATCTTTTCCCTAGTTAACATGCAAAACTCAAATCCAAACGTCAACTAGCTCTGATACCACTTGATCCGAAAAGATCTTTTAAACGACAATGGTTGAGTTATTATGCATGTGATAAATTACCATTTATGAAACTAATGAAAGAGGAAATATGAAATCCATTAAGAAATATATAGATCTGAACATAAGCATGAAGAAAAACAAACCATAGAACACCAAAGTGATAACGGAGTTCGACAATCTCGCCTACATCTCCGGGCCTATGTCTCAGTGGGTGAGGATTTCTTATTTCTATTCAAAGCTTGAAAAGTACACCACAATAGTTCCAAAAGGATTACAAATTGATCTGGTCTTGTTCTACCAGATCTCTGGAACCCAACAAAACTGACGGCACTAAAAACGGATGACCGGAGCTCCCAGAAATGGCCTGCAAAGGTGCTCTCTTTAACAACTTCCTTGCATAAAAATGGATTTGGCTTGGAAAATATTCATCATAAACCTGCTCTGAACCTCTCTCCCATGGCTCCAAGAATCTCCAGTTTTTATCGACCTGAAGTTGGTAACCATATCCCAACTTGTCCCCAATATCTAGCCTCAAAAAGGGCCCAATATATCCCAAAAATGGGCAAAATCCCACAAATCTACTGAGAAAATCCATTAAAATCATATTAAAAAGTGTAAAAACCCACTTTGGCACATAAATAGGGTGCAACCCCCTATTCGTTGGCTCCTAGTCGTATTGGCGTGCCCCATGTGGCAACGCGCTAATCTGGTAGTGAGTTGGCCCCTTACTTCTCGTCCCCTGATCCTGTGCTTGGCCATGTGGTCGTAGGCTAGACCTCTGCTAACCAGAACCGTTTAACACCCGATGGCTTATCCCTTGGTTATGCCCCTTGGTCGGTGGGCTAGCTCGACCGACCAGGGCTAACCCCACTAAAACCATCGCGTTATCGATAGAGTCGTGGTCAGATGCTTGTGCGTCGAAACCTGGGGCTAGATCCACATCACCTGCGCCATAAATCAAGTATTGGGGTCATATGCACAAGTCACATGCTATGAGGGTTGGACCGACTCCATATGAAAACTGCACCAACATTTAACTGCCGGTCTGGTCAAATGTCAAAGGTTGCAACCGAGGGCTGGGGCTAGGCCCCAACCCTTTCCCCCGTTTGAACTTACCACAATGAAAAATTAAATACAACTAAACACATTGCTATAGTAAGAAACACCCATAGGCAGGCTGGCTAGCTCGGCCCTACCAAGCCATTCGTTCGGTGGAAGGTCACGCGGTTGACTCCCAAAAACTCCAACCAAATTTTTCCATACACTTTAGCCAATGAATGGGTGCCACGTGGCATCCCATGTCTGGGCCACATGGAATCATACCATACACCATCAGAACCATCATGTTGCAGCACTTGATTCGTTCACATCTGTCAGCCAAGTGTCTACCACGTCACATGCCAGTGTACCTGCCACATAAGCATCGTACAGACATGCCACGTGTCACCCTTGCAGTGGTGACACATGTCACTCCCTGATTGGTCCACCTATCCATCCATGTCACTGTACGATAAACTTCCATATGTCACCTCCATACACTGCCACGTCAGCATGACGTCATGCTGACGCCAGTGTTGACTTTTTGGCCTGTTGAGTTTTTGCATGTTTGGCAAACTGAACAGATCACGATATCTGGAGAATACGATGTTTGTTTGAGCCTGTTCAAGTTGCGTTGAGTTCATATCGACGAGGCCTACACACATGTCTGTTTTGAAGTCATTCTGATAACTTTTATTTTTAGGCCTTCCTGAGCCCCATGTGTCTCATGGATCCAATTCTAGATCGCAAGGACTCTGAGCGACATCTGGTACTCAAATACCACGGATATTTGCATAGATACATTCAAACAAAAATGGATTTCTTGGACATTGCCTCATTGGGTATGGCTTATAGATATGTTGTCTAGATCGAGCATAAATTTAAGTAGAAGAGGCGAGAGTTTGGATCTACAAACTCCTCACAGTCGAAGCAGGACAAAGGCGGCCCCAACCCACACAACAAGGGACAGAGAAAAGATGGCCATTCTTAGGACAACCAATCCAAGCCACAACACAAAAAATGGAAATGAGAAGACGAAGAAGGACACAGGAAAATGGTGTGAATACCATAAAAGTCCTTGCCACAACACTGAATAATGTCGCTCCAAGAAGTCACTCTTGTCCGAGCTGAAGGATTCTACGTCAAAGGATGATTCTGACTCCAAATCAAATCTAGAAGGAGGGAAGAATATTATCGATGTTGGACCCAGTGCCATTGTCTCTACCACCAAAGTCCAGCCAAGAGAACCAGAAGAACTAGAGGAAGGGGAACACCTCTTTCACTCATAGATGTGGGTAAAGGGGGATCTGTTTCATTTCATTTCTGAGACTGACAGTCAGAAGAAACTGATCTCAACAGAGGTCATCAAGCGGATGGACCTGCCAAAGACACTACACCCACAACCCTACACCATCGGTTGGCTTCACCAAATAGGATATCTTCATGTCAGCCAACAGTGTCGTCTGCCCTACAACATCAATCCTTTCAAAGATGAGGTATTGTGTGATATTTCTCCCCTTGAAGTTTGTGATGTTATTTTAGGACAACCATGTTTGTGGAAGCATCATGTTGTGTATGAGTTTAGACCCCACCTTGTTATTATTACTTTGGGTAGACAATTGTACAGGATACCAGAGGTAGCACCGCTTACTGTTATTTCTTTGATCTTTGCTAAGCAATGCAATAAGGTCATTTCACAGACCGAGAAGTTCATCTTCTTTGTGATCTGTTCTCATAGTAAGTAGAAGGTCACTACCACATATGTGGCCTCTACACAAAACCTCTCTTTGCAGTAGAAGCAAGTGGACAGGATCGTGGAAGAGTACAGAGACATATTCTCCTCACCCATTGGGGTACTAATGCACTGCCAAGTCAAGCATCCAATTGATCTCACCCCCGGTGTACCTCTACCTAATGGACTAGTCTATCATCACTCGTTGATGGAAAATGATGAAATCAAGCTTCATATCCAAGAGCTTCTTCAAAAGGGGCACATCATACCCAACTCCTCCCCTTGCAGCATCCCAATTGTACTGGTGCAGAAGAAGGAAGGGACCTGGAAACTCTGCATTGATTACATATAATTAAACAAAATCACAATCACAAACCGATACCCAATTCCCAGGATTGATGACCTTCTTGACCAACTCAAGGGGGGAAAGTTCTTCAGCAATATTGACCTAAAGTTTGGCTACCATCAGGTTCCCATCTAACCAACTGATGTATCGAAGACAACTTCAAAATCTAAAGAAGGTCTCTTCGAATGGTTGGCCATGCCCTTTGTCTTAACAAATGCACCAACCACTTTTATGAGGTTTATGGATGATGTATTGAGACACGTCACCAACTCTTTTATCGTGGAATATTTCACTAGTAAATTTGGGTCATTTTGCAACAGCCATTTCGATGCTCTTGCGACATTATGTCATGGAGAGTGCGACGAATCTTGGGGCCCTCAAACGTCACATCATATCCTGTCGAACGTGCGACGAACCTGGAATAACGTCACAAGAGAGACAACCTACAGAGGTCGTCGCAAGAGAGATGACCTACGGAAGTCATCGCAAGAGAGACGACAGAGGATGATCGTCGTAAGAACAAAAACTT
>JZKD02S0642330.1:210993-223830 GCA_000966675.3 Picea glauca
GGTCCCGCAATCCAAACCACAGTTTCCATTGAGGAGTACGTGTCAACATCGGGTTGATTGCGGAATGAAAAGTGGGTTGTTCCAAAACCGCCAGTCCACATCTTCGCAAAACAAAGATGAGCAAAATTGAATATCATTCTGAAAGGGTAGAGTTGTGAAATAAGTTTCAATTCAGCTTGGCATTTTCACGATAACTTATTTTTTGGGATGTTTCATATCGTAAAATTTTGAGACGAAGGTGAGATATATGGAAACATATGATAACATTTTCAGAAATTGGCCTGCTATACTTTCTGAGATATTCCCTAACTTTCACAGGGAATATCTCAGAAAGTATAGAAAACCAATTTCTGAAAGTTTTATCACATGTTTCCAAATATCTCACCTTCGTCTCAAAATTTTATGATATGAAACATCCCAGAAAATAAGTTATCGTGAAAATGCCAAGTTGAATTGAAACGTATTTCACAACTCTCCCCTTTCAGAATGGTATTCAACCTTTGTTATCTTTTGAAGAAGAATCGTTGTCCGTCTTTTATACTTATTTTTTCTCTAAAAGTAATAAAACAATAAGGCTTCTTGTTAGAATTAGTTCTTAGAGAACTTAACGTTGTGAATTACTTTTACATGTTGTCTCGGGAGGCTATCTTCTGGGAAGTATCTTTGGAATGTCATTCTACTTTACTTCTTTCTATAGTATATAGACATAAAATATTGAAAATCATAAGAGAAAGAGCTAAATCGAACAACTTTTAAATCCCATCGAACGATTGTCGTACCATTAGCCTGGAGGATTATTCCACACCAAATAGGAACAAGTATAATTAGGACTTATCCTTGGGTTTAATATGTATTGTTGAGTATTTGGAATCCACCCCCCTCAATAGAATTGACACTAGAATAAGGGTTGATGCATGGAAAGCCATACAAACAACCCACATACAAAAAATCCAAGACCTAAAGGTATACCCATTGACAATACTTCACCTCAGGTTTAGGAGAGTTCTGGATATTATCCTAAAATACCATATGTAATATCCCAAGAAGAAGCAAATTCCTTTAGGTGTATCACTAGAGAATACATGAGACAAATTGGGGCACTTCCCACAACACCTTTTCTTCCTCAAAGGAGAGGAGTTGTCGAATCCATTGTGTCTACATCAGAACATACGTTAGTACACACGGTTGAAGACCTAGAGGATATAGCCTTATAATAAATTAATCATACCTTTGGATTGATTCCTAATACCCCTGTAATAACTCCTCCTAAAAGCAATCATTCTAATAATCAGGGGTTTTCATAACCCAAAGAAGAAGAATCAGATACAAAGTCAAAATCCTTAGACCAAGAACCAAACCACATGGAACATAATAACGACAATAATAACCAACCGTGGTTGGATAGGTATGCCTTGGAATAACATGGTGTGTTACACCACTTACCCAAACATCCAGAGAAATTACTTCTTAAATATGACCTAGAAACATTCAGATCCCCCGAAGATCATATTAAGAAGTTTATTATTTAGAAGATATGGAGGAACCATAGTATTGACAATCGGAGGTCGACGTTTCGAGTCCATATTAGGACCCATCTTCAGGACATTTTAGCCTAGGTAAAGAATAATATGAAGAGAATAGATACATAATGAACCTACGGGAGGTGGAAAACTACGAAGTTAGCTCTAAAAACCTAGAAAGTTTAATTAAAAAGATTTTTAAGAAATTTTGAATTTCTAGGGTTTAAATAAAATATTAATTGTAAGAGTTTTAATAAAATATTAATAAAGATTTAGTAATGTAATAATTAGAATAATTTCTTTAAATTTTTAATTTATATAAGTGTTAGAGAAATATTAATTGTAAGAGTTTAAATAAAATATTAACTGTAAGTGTTTTAATAAAATATTAATAAAGGCTTATTAATGTAATGATTAGAATAAATTTCTTTAAATTTTTAATTTTTATAAGTGTTAGAGCAATATTAATTATAGGTTATAAAGATAATTTGAGGGAAGGGTTATTAATACTGAAAAGTTTGTTTTAGTTTATGAAAAGTTTGTTTTAGTTTATGAAAAGCGGGGGGGGGGGTCTACAAAATTTAAGGTGTTTAAAAGGATGAGGAGGTGAAATAGACGAACCTAGGTTTTAGGGTTAAAGTGTAAATTACCTGGTACGTCTGTCTTGGATCAAAGGAATCCAATTTTCACTAATTTCTAGACCATTGTCGTTGTTTAGGTTGTTGGGATGTTTGAGGATTTCAATAGCTTCCTTGATTCTGCGTTTGAAGAAGTGATCTTCCTTGGCTAAAATTTTTGTGTCTTCTAGGTGTATGTGGTGTTTGGATGAAAAGGAGTGTTCGGCTAAAGATGAGGTGTGAGTACATTTGTTCTTGATATCTGCTCCATGTTCCTTGATCCTGATCTGAAAGGAACGACCAGTTTCTCCTATGTAGCATTTACCACATGAAAATTCTATTTTGTAAACTCCTTTACATTTCTTATGGTCATGTTTATCTTTAATGGATTTCATTTTTTGTTTGTTGGTTTATGAGGGTTTAAAGGAGGTCTTAATCTCTTTATTTCTCAAGACATTGGTAATCTTATCATTTATTCCTTTGATGTAAGGAAGGTAGGTTGTAGTACTGGGGGGTTGGTTGTTAAGTGGTTTAGGTCCATTACTTTCTCTATCTAGGGATTTGTTTATCATTTTCTTAATGTCTTTGTCCTTGTAGCCTATGCTCTTGAAAACCCTAGAGAGGTGATATTTTTCTTCGACTAGGTTATCATCATCGGAAATTCTTAAGGCCATCGTAGCTAGAGTGTTGTGGACACCTAAATTTTGGGTTGGGTGGTGATGAGAGCTAGCGTGAAGGTAGTTTTCTATGTGGGTATTTTTCCTATAGACTCTATATCCAAGCCTCTTGTCTTCTTTCCTTTTAATTAGTACGTCTAGGAAGGGAATGCTACCATTTTCCTCAAGTTCCATTGTGAATTTGATGTCTTTAGAAATATCATTGAGATGTTGGAAGAATTTTTCTAGTTCGTCTTTACCGTGGGGCCAAAGTACGTTATTATCATCAATGAATCTCTTCCATCTTAATGGTTTAAGAGGAAAGGAATCTAGGGATTTTTTCTCAAAGTTTTCCATGAAAAGATTGGCGACAATGGGAGATAGAGGGGATCCCATAGCTACGCCGCTTGTTATTTAGGTTAATGAATGTACAACATGAGGATGTGGTATGTTGAATTTTTCCTTATAATTTTGAAAACTCATCCTCCACTTGGTATTTCAATCTACCTATTACATCTATAACAAATTGGACCAAGTTTCACAATCATTTTCTAGATAAGTTTGGAGAGGAAACCATTATTGGGGCATTAATGATTAAGTTATTTTCTCCTACCATGGGGCCCAAAGAAAAGGTCAAGGATTTTATGTTGAGTACACACTTATATTGAGAGGGGTGGGTGAATCAGTATAAGATAAGTTTTTTTTACCTTTTCAAACATTCATCAACCATATAAAAGCAATCACATATGAGATATATTAACTGAAGAACATGGAACACACGATTTACGTGGAAACCCTTTCGAGAGAAAACCACAAAAATCATGTTTATAATTATTTGTAGGAACCAACCTATAGTTAAAAATATTTATAGGAACCAACATACTGGAGAAACCAATCCCCATTGGTATAAACCTTGTTAGGCACCACCCTACTCTTACAGATCTTCATAAACACCAGTCCTTAAGAACCAACTTATCAAGAGACACCAATATCTTTGTTTGAGTACCACCAACGCTCGAGTAACAATTTATTCTTTAGTACATATAACTTCTTAAAAATATGATAACATTCAAATTACCTTCATTGAGTCTGCTTGTTACTTCTGCCTTCACCAGGTCTAACCAAAATTTTAATTTCCAAATGAAATTTATGGTAACTTTTCAAAGCTTGTTATTTTTGGCCTCTTCCCAAGAAAGAACTTGTACAACATGGCACGTATCCAATTTTTGAAATGGTATTCTAAATTTTTTACTTGAGGTACTTTGGTATGTCTCCTCAGATCCTTGAAAATTTCACATTCTGAAAAGTCCCAGAAAAAAAAGTTATAAATAAAATGCCAAGACCTATTTGAAATTGATTTCAGGACCATTTAGAAACCATAAATTACATAGGGTATATCTCAGAATGTATAGTGAACCAAATTCTGAAATTTTTACCTAAGGTACTTTTGTATGTCTCCTAAGATCCCTAGAAATTTCATAGTCTTAAAATTATAGTGAAAATTCCAAATTGACCTGTTTGAAACTGGTTTTAGGACTATTAATAAACCCTAACTTCCATAAGTCATATCTCATGAATTATAGTGAACCAACATGTACCCAAAGATTTTTCCTCCATCTCCTCAAAATTTCATGGTATGAAACATCCCAGAAAATAAGTTATAGCGAAAATGCCAAACTGACCCATTTGAAATTGATTTCAGGAGCATTAAGGAACCCTAAATTCCACAGGGCATATCTCAAAAAGTATACCAAACCAATGTCTGAAATTTGACCACATATATCCAAAGATCAAAATAAGTTGGAACCTTTTGGAAGGTATTTGTTGAAACATATAAAAGATAAGTGGAAGAATCCATTTTCAGTGAGTCCTGACACCTTAATGTTAAAACATAGCCACATTAAGTGGAAACCATAACTATGGAGTGAACCCTATGCAATATAGTAAGAGAATACTCTAAAATTGTATGTTGTGGATTCAATTTTTTCCATTCTACATTTATATTATTTTTCCTTGTCATGGTTACAATATGCTTCAGTCATAAAAGATATACAAAGTTACAAACACAGATGCATGAAAACCTCAGTGAACGTGTAGAAAAATTAAAGTGGAAAAGAATTTCCAAAAAGCCTGACATATTGACATAAAAGCATTAAGCATTTGGATGCAATGTGCATTGCATTGAAAAACAATAGAATTTATCCTTCAATTTTGTTATCACTTCGTAATTTCTTTAGGATGAGAAAAGAAACCCAGAGGTAACCACAAAACAACTTTAGAAACTGGAATCTAAACCTTCCAGTCTCAAAGAAGGCTCTCTCCCAAATCAGTCACTGAAAGGACTGATTTGATTTTTGTTTCTTGAGGTTCGGTCCTTGGATTGTGAATAATTTTTTGGATGGAATTTGATGTTTAATTCTGTGAGAAATCCATTGGGCATGGAGGTTGAAGCTTATGAATATGTGGGTAATCTATCAATTAATGGGAAAATACTTTAGAGGCAAGATAGACACTAACTGTGTGTTGGTTTAATTTAAATGTCGTTGTAGCATAAAGGACGAAAGAAAAACATAAATCATCACTTTAAGAAATCAGATTTTGAAATTTCTTAAACTATTTTAGCAGAAGAAAACACCATTGGTATTCTAAACTATGTGACAGAGCATCAACATGATGAATTCTGAAATAGTATTTTAATTGAATATCATTCAGATATGGAAAGATAGCAATAAACTGAAAGAAGAACTACACTGAAGTGAACATGCCACACAGTCACTGGTAAATAAATATCTGAAGCAATACTGGATCTCAGAAGCCTTGGATCACCCAACTTTATTAATTCTTCAGGAAAATATTACAGTACCAAGACTCTCAAAATACTCAATTCATCAAACTTTCTCCCACCCTTTGTACATTATGTGTTACAATATTTATAAAAAAGTAGTAGTTCATAAAATCTGGATTCTTGAGATATTTCAACAACTGTATCCTTATCTTCTCCCCTTTGACCTTGGTAGTGTCTTAATCTAATTGGTTGATGTTTGGACCCATACTCCGTTGACAGTTGGATGGTCATACCACAACTGCCCCCTTTAAAACTTCATCTAAGTCTTCAAACCTAGAGTGATCCATCCTAGCTTGTGTCAAGAGTGCATTGTAGGCTTCATGTTCATGTAACTTTCCTTTTCCATTCGAGAATGATGGAAGACCTTTGATAAATAGTTCTTCAAACAAATCCTTAAAATCTCGAACACTCTTTTCCAATTAGGTTGCTTTATTCTAGACTGAATTCGATAGGTTTTGCTTGGTTATGATTCTTCTACCCCATATTATCAAATCAGTTCTATCTTTGACCCCAATTGTCTGCAAACTTGATGAAGGCACTGCATTAAAGAGATTGATAGCATTCTGGGCCCATTCTGCTGGTCTTTTTGATAAAGTTTCATTAATAATTTTGCATCTTTGTTTATCCAAAACTGCAATGTTGTCCTCATCATTAAAAAAATTTAGATATGTCATGCGTTTTGTAACCTCAACTAGTATGGAGTCCCAGATGATGTGTTTGGCTCCTTGTAACAAACTTTTTCTTTTAAGCCTAGAGTTTAGCTTATTCACCTTTTCATGAAGGACTGCATTTTCCTTTTTAAGTTGTGATACACGTTCATCTATTTTATGTGCCTCTTGTTCAATTTTCTTGATATTCTCTTTCAATTTTTTTATTTCCCCATCCTTTAAGCTAACCTAAGACATTTCTTGGACAATGTCTTCAGTGCATAATTTGATTTCAGTAGAAGAGGGTGTAACAGAGGGTACACCAAAAGACAAAGCTATGACTCTAGTTTCTGTTTATGTCTTTTCTTTTGGCCATTCTAATTTTTCCTTTTCCAGTGGCAAAAATTTAGCCTGAAAATCTAGTGATTGCTTCTTGAAAGCTTCCTTTTCCTATTCCAATGCTACAAGTTCTACAGTCTGTGGATGCTCTGTAGCAGGAATTTTCAACTTTTTTCTTCAGGATGAGAATCACTTTGTATTTCTCATCCAGCAAGGCATTCATTGCTTTGGGGCCATCAACTTCAAGTTTCTTTATTTGAATCTTCCATGCTTTACTTGTTGTTTTTTCCTGCCTGAGCTGACTTTCAAGCTTGGTAGCTAGTGATGTTAATTTTTCATTTTTAAAATTTAAATTTAAATAATCCAAATATAGCAGGTCACTAGTCTACTTGTGGAATTGAACCTTATCTGGGGCATTGATATTATCATACTTTATTTTGATCTCAGAGACCTTATCTTCTTCTTCTATGGTAATGTTGAATGTTTTCCTTTCTGTGGCTTTGATTGTGAATAATGAAGACTTGTGATGGGAAACTTTCTTTACCTCGGGCATTAGATTCATGATCTCACTTAGTGATTCCTTTATTGTTTTTGCATACCATTTAGATAAATCTTCCTTTGACTGGTAGGCTTCCTTTGAGGCTTGAGAAAAATAGTATTTATGGCTATGGAAGGCTCCTGAACTACCTTCACTTTCCAATTGATCAGATATGGATTCAATTCCACTTGTGCCACTCTCCACCATGTCTAAACCTATTTGTTCTTTAGGCCCTTCATTCTCCAAGTCTACATACTGCTCTGTCTGGATGGTTTTCATTTTCTTTCTGGTTCAGGGTCTATGTCCATTGCCTCTGAAACAATCCTCTTACTCTGTGTACTAGCTTTTGGAACCTTAATTACCACCTTTGGAATACTCTGTTGTGTTTGTGCCTTTTGTATAGGGGCGTCAACATCCACACATTCTTCAAGATTTAAAAATTTCTCCAGGCCTTCAATAGGCTCATGCTCATATGGAGCATTCTTGTTCATTTGCCTCCTTCTAAATATGATCTAATGAGGATCATATTTTGTACCTAGCATTTGTGCAAAAAACAAAGATTTGAGCTTTGCCTCAACCTGTGCTAGACATGTTTTGGATTTTACAATGGATTTGCCAATCACAAAAGGAAACTTTATATTGCTTGCTCTATGATATTTGATGAAATTTTCAGTTTCGGAGATGATTTTATGTCTTATGAACTCTAGAGAAAAAAATTATGGGGGTCAAAAATATGGGCAACAAACAATGAAACTCATGAAATCCATATACCCATATTACTGTAGAATTTATGAAAAGGTTCCAGTCTCCTACTTTGTCTTCTGGATTATGTAGGTGAATTCTCATTTCTTCAATAACTTTGGGCAGTTTAACATTGAAAATCATCTGGTAGGCCTTTGCCATGACTTTATTGATAAAAATTACTATAGTCATCACGTTTCTTTCAATAGATATTGATTCTTCATTCAGGGATCTATGCATTGTTGTTGGTGAAAAAAATATTCATCGGGTATGTACAGTATCTGAAGTGTCTAAGAGCGTGGAAGTTCACTAGTTGTTTGTGGATGGTATCGGCTAGGAACTCATCAAAATTAATGCAGACAACTTGACCTGACTTTGACTGGAAGAATTTGAGTAGGAAACCTAACATGACCTCAACTACAAATCTATCACTATTAAGACCTAAAACCTGACTTAACAAAGAGAAGACACATTGAACCTCACTGACCATGATATCGATGCTTAAGGGAAAAGACAGACTTTGTGGGAACTAATCAAGCTTGATAATCATTCTTAAAAACATAGTTTTAATCTCTGGTTGACAGTCCCTATAGACTCTAATCATTTCTTCCTCATCAAAAGGTTCAGAATTCTCAGAGAAAGACTTAGGAATTTTTAATGACTCCCTGACTGACGCAACATCAATTTTACACAAGACTTTAGACCCCTTTTTATCAATTACAACTCTTTCTGACTTTGAGTATTGCTCTGCACACCATCCTATAAATTCGGGAAACTGAAAACACAATTTGGTTGCATACAGAATGAGAGAAGCTTGAACAGACTCCAAAAATGGAAAACCTTTCCCTCTAATGTCAGCTAAGTTACTTCTTAATTGAGAAATAAGGGAAACAGTGAATTCAGGGTCACAAACACAATTATCTCTATCGATTAGGGATTCTTCATTATTTTATGGGCTTTGTTTACATACTTCGAGCATGATGGGATCCATGGCAGCAAGAAAAAATACTTGGTAATGGTGATTATAATGGTGCTGAGAATTATAAATTCGGCCGAAGGTGATAGTTGCAACAGCTCCAATATTAGTTCTCGCTTTAAAAAAAAAAAAAATCACATCAACTTTTCGGAGCGATGGGTCAGCAGTTTCAATGTAAACCATTTTCTGCTCCGCAATCATCCCCATACTGACACGTCTTTACCTTCAAAACCCATGGTTTCCATTTCAGAACCACTTTATGGAATTAAATTCCATGCACTTTATAGGCCCGTGATGCATACCAGCCATTGATCTGTCTCAATCGCAATTGTAACCATTGATATTTGATTTATTTCCATTGCCGCTATTTTAGAACTCATTTTGGCCAATTTAAACTATTCTTCCATATTTAACATCCCTCCAGATGTGTTCCAAATCATTTCGCGCCTCTGCTAAAATTTAAAGTTGTTTTTTTTTAACTTATTAGGAAAATGAATATATATATATATATATATATATATATATCACCTTCCTACCCATAAGAGAGAATAGATATTTCTCATGGTTTACATCTTCAACAATAATTGGCTCACAAAGAATGGAATGTGTCACAAGCGAGATTTGATCCCGGGTGGGGAGAATAAAATTTATCGTCCCAAATCACCGAGATAGACATAATTGAATGTGTGTGTATGCATGTGTCTGGATTTAAGCCTAGGCGGGGAGGATAAAATTTCTCCTCCCAAACCATCAAGCTAGACCCAACAGAATGTGTGTCCACACTCACATGCTTTAATTTTCCTACAAATACAAAGTAGATTTAACTCCTTTGGAGATCCTCAATCACTTATTATATAACAATAAATAAAAAAATGTTGCTACAATTATGACCACCATATGACCACCATAGAATTGTTGAGATATTTAAAATTATAGGTGTGCTCATATTGTTTCTTTTGTTCCATAAATTGGTTGTTTCTTTTAGAACTTGAGTTTTATCTCTTTTGGCATTGGGGTGTGTCATGAGTATTACACCTCTTCCATACCACTTCTTGCCCCCATTTTAGATTTTCCCCATGTTCTCTAGTATAATTACTCCCCTTTTGTCACCCTTTGTATATGTTACAATAATATATTTCAGAAAAATGATAGTAAGAGATATTTCATTTAGAGGATAAGTTAGTTTTCAATTTGAAGTTTTGATTCCTTCTTTATCTGGCCAAGTCTTTGAACATTTGCTAGCTAGTAATTGTTGTTCACAATAAATTTCTCAAATTTAATAAGAAATATGGATCTCATATTGTGTTAGCCATGATTTTTTGGTTAATTAATATTTCTCCCATTGGGATTCAAGTCTTTCCAAAGATATTATTTTGTTCGTGCCAATGTTAATGAAGATAATTGGGGTCACATCCAAGTCCATGAGATTTTGTAGATACCCAAGTGAATATGGAATGGAACCTTCTAAGGAATTGTTAGATAGATTCAATGATTCGAGTGTAGTGCAACTTCCAAGTGTTGGTGTAATGACCTCAGTTAATATATTGGTAGAAATGTCTATAGCTAAAGCATTTTCAAGTTTCTATTTCTCTAGAGGTAAGGGTGGAATAATTTCCTTTGGTGCTAAAGTAGTACTCTACAACAAAATAATAAATATTACAATAAATATCACAGGAGAGTAATAAATATCATAGGAGTGTATAGAGTTCATTGGTGTAACACACCCAACCCCCTATCCACTTTTAGGTTGGTGGGATGTTTGATTTTCATCTTCTTGGAACTCGGGATGAGTATTTAGGTTCATTGGTGCCTATGATTTATAATTTCTACTCGGAAGTGGTATGTATATCTCATTCATTTCAAATACTCTATTGCATAATTACGGTTATGCTTACACTATGATATCCAGGGGATTACTTATACACAACCACAAAAAACTAAGTTGAAGCATTATATTAGTTGTGTGAATCATATGATATGATGAACTAAAAGCAATTGTATATGCAACATACTTGGGTGTGGTTCATTAGATAGAATGACTAGCCCCATAGTGGCCCACAAATGATGGTAATGTAAAAATAAATAAATAAAAGGAACCTTAAGAAGTCATAAAAAGAAGAAAAAAGACAAGACATACCTGATCTTTGATATTCTAATGTGTAGCATTGCATTGATACAACATATAGAGCATCTGCAAATGCGCGAACTGCATACTGTAGTAAATAAAAACAGAATTATATTTATTTTTTATTAAAAACCAAAAAATACTTTTAATACATGTCAATAAATCCTAATAGAAATTAAAACCAACAAGATTGCAAATAGTAAACACCATTGATATTATTTTTTGTAAAAGTCATATGAGAGGAGATTAAATAGTGGCACACACACACACATATCAGATGCGATGGCATGAGTAAGCTCCTCTTGGTTTCAAGAATAATTTATTGGAGCCATCTAATCTTGGAGCAAACCTCCCTCAATCTGAAGAAGCAACAACGAAGTCAACATTGACTATGTTGTTGCTCCGTTGGATGGAGAGAGGTTTGCTCCAAGAATAAACGACTCCAATAAATTTTTCTCTACTAAACAGGACCAACCACATGAAGGTGGAAGCTCCTATGGCCCCTCCCTCCCCCTCACATCACTCTCAATTCCCCAATACCCAATCTATATTCTACTAAAAAATATGCATTAAAAATATTCAAAATTCATAAAAAGTGATTGTAAAGCTATAAATGAGGTTTATCATTCAAAGGCATATGTCATATTTAAAAAAAAAAAAAATGATATTTATCATTCAAAATATGATACAAACATACTAGCTATATAGTGTACATCTATCTGACTTAGAAAATTATTATACAACATCAATTTGTTTTAGTATTATTTTGTGTTTTCTAGTTCTTAAGTAATTCATCCATGTCCATGTCTTTGTTTACTTAGTGCTCTTCAACAGCTGATGTTACTTCAGTCCTTTCACGTTGAGCATTCCTGGTCTCGTACCCATAGTGTGGAGGCTATTGTGAGGGGTCATCACCTACAAAAATAAAATATATTAAATTTCTATGGCCAATTTTTAAATATCATTGAAGTAGTTCATTTATATTAAAAAAAAAACCCCGTTGTGTAACTATTTACCTGTTGGTCCACTAGTCGGAATTGTTGGAATGGATGTCATATTCTCTTGATCATCTTAAGGTCGAGGAGGCTCAACTACAACATTATCTGCCATTGAAATGAAAAAATTTATAAGGAAAAAACTGTAAATGTATAAGTAATAAAAATTAGAAGTAAAAAAATTTAAAAGTATGAAATTATTAAGTATATGATTAATATGCAACCATTTTACCATCGTGGGCCTCAGTCATAGGATCATCTTGGGTTTGCACCCCACTGGGATGGGATTGTTGGGGAGCACCATGATCTTCTAGCCATGTTGCACTATCAACGCTTTGTTTTCCAGTGCTAATGGTTTAATTTATAGTGTTTCTCCTCTAATTAAAACAAGGTAAGACATTAAAGTTATGGACAATATCAAACATTTATGTATTTTATAAGTAATGAAAGGTTAATGTAGACTGATTTTTATTTACTTTATCCTGCAAACTAGATCTTGGGGTCTACCCCATTCTTTTCCTATGATCAACCATGGCTTTATAGCCATACTTGTAACCAAGTTGGAGGTCTTCCTCCGTGGTTTCAGTTATGAAGTCGTTGCCCTGCACAAGAGCATTTTTTTTTAATGTTTTTGGTTGCAATAAATTGAAAGTTGTAAGGTGATACAAATAATATTCTTAAGATGTTTGGGTACTTACGATTCATGACTGTAACCTCGAGTATCCTCCCTAGCCTATCTTGTGTTGGCCATATTTGGAAATCCTTTCTTTGGTTTCCTTCAAAGTTTTAGGTAACCTATCATCAAAATTTTCAAGTATGTTATATACCACACTTTTAT
>JZKD02S0642330.1:223880-246148 GCA_000966675.3 Picea glauca
CAAAATGTGTTACAAACATACTAGCTATATAATGTACATCTATCTGACTTATAAAATTATTATACATCATCAATTTATTTTAGTCTTCTTTTGTGTTTTCCAATTCTTAAGTAATTCATCCATGTCCATGTCTTCATTTACTGGGTGCTCTTCAGTAGTTGATGTTGCTTCAGTACTTTCATGCCGAGCACACCTGGTCTCCTACCCACGATGTGGAGTCTATTTTGAAGGGCCATCACCTACAAAAACAAAAAATATTAAATTTATATGGCCAATTTTTAAATATCATTGAAGTAGTTCATTAATATTAAAAAAAAACCTTTGCAATGTAATTATTTACCTGTTGGTCCACTAGTTGGCACCGTTGGAATGGTTTCTCTGTTCTCTTGATCATCTTTAGGTCGAGGAGGCTTCTGTGAGGGGCCATCACCTACAAAAACAAAAAATATTAAATTTATATGGCCAATTTTTAAATATCATTGAAGTAGTTCATTAATATTAAAAAAAACCTCGGCAATGTAATTATTTACATGTTGGTCCACTAGTAGACACTGTTGCAATGGATGCCATGTTCTCCTGGTCATATTCAAGTCGAGGAGGCTCAACTATGACATTCTCTTCCATTGAAACGAAAAAATTTATAAGGACAAAACCGTAAATGTATAAGTAATAAAAATTACAAGTACGAAATTATTAAGTATATGAATAATATATATCCATTTTACTGTCATGGGCCTCAGTCACAGGAACATCTTGGGGTTTCACGCCACTAGGATGGGGTCATTGGGGAGCACCATGATCTGCTAGTCACGCTTCACTAACAATGCTTTGTTGTCCAGTGTTAATGGTTTCATTGATAGTGTTGCTCCCCTGATTAAAACAAAGCAAGACATTAAAGTTATGGACGATATCAAACATTTACGTATTTTATAAGTAATGAAAGGTTAATGTAGAACGATTTTTATTTACCTTATCTTGCAAACTGGATCTTGGGTTCTGCCCCATGCTTTTCCTACAATCAACCATGGCTTTATAGTTGTACTTGTAACCAAGTTGGAGGTCTTCCTTCGTGGTTTCAGTTTCGAATTTGTCGCCCTACATTGCATAAGAGAATGTTTTTTTAATGTTTTTTGGCTACAATAAATTGAAAGTTGTAAGGCGATACAAATAATATTCTTAATATGTTTGGGTACTTACGATTCGTGATTGTAACCTTGAGTAGTCTCCCTGGCCTAGATTGTGTTGGCCATGTTTGGAAATCCTTGCTTTGGTTTCCTTCGAAGTGTCAGGCAACCTATCATCAAAATTTTCAAGTATGTTATATACCACACTTTTATTTAGATCTAAAGAAAATTAAAGGTATTGAAATCAAAATATTGTAATTTACCTTGGGGTACCAGTTATTTTTTCCCCTGATTTTTTCAATATCTTTTATTTTGCATCATCAATGATCACCTTCCACTCCCTCTCTGGAATCGAG
Source organism: Picea glauca (assembly GCA_000966675.3). Taxonomy (NCBI): domain Eukaryota; kingdom Viridiplantae; phylum Streptophyta; class Pinopsida; order Pinales; family Pinaceae; genus Picea; species Picea glauca. Next base: position 225,361 of record JZKD02S0642330.1, read on the forward strand.
GGAGGATGTTCATACCTTGGGTTTCCTACCAAGCTTTGTCTATAAGCATCCCACATATATTTTAAATATTCGTCGGCTGCAGAGGTGATCATTTTTTTACTGAACGTGTCTACTCCAAAGAGGCCTTCGAGATAATCCATAAGTTCTTTTTTGAGGTTGGAATTCTGGAAATTCCACCTCATGCGTAAGGTTGCCCCAAAAATCAACAAGGCCTTTCTCTCCAGGTGCCTATAAAAATGGTTTTTTCCTACACACAAAAATATATGATCATTAATTTAAAAATAATAATCTAAATGATTTGTGTATGAGATGGACAACATGAAATAGTTAGAACTTAAAATATGAAAAACTACCTGGGAGTCTTATTTGTTTTAATGGAAGTCCATTATCATCGACCAAAAATGTGCACGGAAGGGTCCCCGTGCTGGTCACACGTCTAGCTCCAGGAAATGCAACCATGTCAACCACATCATCAGCCTCATCTCTGTCACCACCTCTAGAGCATGACCGATGTGGGGATGTTTGGCAATGCATGTCATGGCTCCTATATAAATTAGGTGTGGAAGATGAAGAAGTAAACAATACTCTAGCAGTTGTATGACAGCCCACGTCAGGACTCTGTGGCATCTCTACAACACCACTACTACCAACACTAGGCTGGATAGGCTCCAAAAATCTCTTTATAAAAAAGAAAATGTTGTTTTTGTGAGATAATGTAAAAGTTAAAAAACAGAGTTTCATAATTGAACATATGAGTACATTAAAAAATACACTTTAAATTATGGTTATTACCTTATATGTGTTAAGTTGTGACAAGGATATTGATCCTTTCTAGGATGTCGGGAGTTTGATCTGGACAATCTAACAAGATATCAAGTTCCTTGTTTTCTTTAATGATCTTTCTTTTTATTAATATCGTCGAATCAGAGGATGAATACAACCCCTCCTCATTGGCGAAATCATGATCAACATGGCATGCCGACTACATATAATTTCAACATGAAAATCAATGTTATTTAAGTTATATAAACAAATGAAATAATTGATCGCCACACAAATAAAATTATATAAATAAATAATAAAATTCACGTAAAATGAAATTTGAATTTGATAATCAATTACATGTTCTATGGTTAGCCCTTTTCCATGATCATCCTGCCACATTATAATATAATATAATTAAAACCCCCAAATAGTGAGTAGTCCATCATCAACCTAGTTCCAATTTTTGAACTTTTTTTCTATATTCAAAGTTCTAAACCCTTGAACAAACCCCAAAAAACGAAATTAATCAATGTCTAGAGGGAGTACCCAGCTTGATGAAGTCAAAAGGGGTACCAAGTGGTAGATTTGACTCTTTCCAGCCATGAAATAACGATAAAGTAAAAATTAGATGAGGAGCACCCCATGTAAAAGGGGTTATAATAATTGCTTAGCACACATGCTTCAGGAATTCCCTAGCTAAGGAGAGGACACATGACAACTAAACCATAAGAACATGGTTTAAGTTCATCTTGGAAGGAACGCTCCACCTTATAAGGAAATATAAAATGATTGTTTGTCATGATCAAGGATTATGTATGCAAACAAGGAGGATTGCTCCACTATCTCGAGGTTTGAATTTGTATTTTAAGGAAGGAACATGTTGGAAGAGCATGGTTTGAGGAAGCACTTCAAAGGAGAGCGACGTGTGGCAGCAAAGACTTTGTCAAACCATACTTTGATCATCGTTCCACCTTTATTGAGGAGTGCCCAACTTTGAGGGGGTTTTCTTGGAGTTAATTGTGGATCTTGAAGAAGTTTAATAATATTTTGTTTTATTCTGATACAATGCACATATACTCCTCTTTATTTCTATTTTACATATATTTTTTTATGTCTATGATTGTTTTCCTTAATCATTCCAATGACTAGGAAAGTTCCCTTGGTATTTCTCTTAATCCATAGTTAAGGGACATCCTTGAAGAGGTTATTCCTTCTTATTATGTGATCACGATCCCAAAAGGGGGAAATAGGAATGTTCCTCTTCATTTGAGCCAACCCCTCTCTTCTTGAATCGTTTGACTCCCTTGTAGGCTTCAATAGCCTCACAATTGTGAAATTAAGAAAGGTGCAACTCTATGTTTATCTCAATAAACATCGATGGAATGACTATGTTAAATATCTAAGAGTAATCCCATCAACAAAATTTCTATGCACAAAGGATCTTGAATCGAAAGACAGTGATATGACCTCCCCATCCCTACATTTCCTTGGCCTACCCACTGATATGATTTCTCTCTGCCACTATTGTCTTCCTTCTCCCATAAGAAAATTAGGTTGGTGTGATCCATATTTATAAAAGTTGGATCTCGATGCAAAAAAATCATGTTGGGAAGGAAGGCATGATGACATTCTTTAGATTGATCAAAATGGAATGCTTAAGGGCGGTTGAGATTCTTGGGGAAGTAGATCCTTCATAAATGCATTAACATGATGGAAGAATTCTCACTGTGCATGGCCATTATGCATGATAACAGACACCCTCCCAAACACAGGTGAACAAACATCATCAACTCGATTCATTGGATTTATTTACAATGTGAAGGTTTTCCAAATCAATTTGGACAATAATGAAAAGTGAATGATGGTAACAACCACTCACCATTCTCAAGCATGCTCACAATGTTCCCTCTAGCTCGGTCTCCTCCGCCCTCTATGAATTTTTTTCCCTTTGACGTCGTGCCCTAGATCTTTATCTATGGCATTCCCTCGCACAGATCTCAGGGTTTGAGAAGCTACTCGTGGTGTGCTCTTGATCTGGGATCTTTTTGTCAGGTGACTTATTAAAGAATTGTATTAAATGAGCATAAACAAAAGCACACCATAAAGAAGGAAAAGCTCAAAAGGAAGGAGACATAATCATGCAATATGAAGACAAAGAATTTGATAACGGAGTTCATCCCTGGTGGACTACGTCTCCGGGTCCTGCTCTCAAATGGGTAGGTCTTTTTATTAACTCCACAAAAGAATTGGGAAAAATACATAAGTATACCTCATTTTGGAGTTAAGCTACATAATCTTTGCTCATATCAGAAAACTAACACCACCACTGCGTTTGTGGTGTCGCTTTACCTAAAAATGACTATCTCCATGCCTCGATCCGAGTCAAACACTTTCTGGCACAAGAGGCACCCCTGCCTTGGTTTGCATGCCACTACTCCTGCAATAAATGACTGGACAGATCTTGAAATTTGTGCCCAGCCTCAAAATCTATACAAAAATATGTACATATTTGTATCATACAGACGCTCTTAGTTCGCCTCTCATGCTCTTGTTCCCAATGCACTGCCCGAAACCTCTTCTTATACAAATTTTGGGTGGTCATGTAATAAATGAGGCGCTTGGCACGTTGGTAGGTGAATCTAAGTTTAAAAATTGGGTTGGCGGAGGTCCCGGGGTCGAATTCCACGTGCCTCCCCATTTAGCACATGGTTACAATTGAATTTTTGGCACGCCCAACTAAATTTGGCGAGCGACCGCTAGAATGGCGGAATGGCGATTAATTTGGTGGACAATTATCCATTTCTGGCGAACAGTTCTGGAGTATAGTTAGTGGTTACAGTTATCTATTTCTGGCGAACAGTTCTGGCATATAGCGTAACTGCCACCATACTTGGCGGAGTTCTGTTATATATATATATATATTAATTATTTGGTCACGGAGTCTCCTTGTGATTTTCAGGGGTGCCACGTGGCATCTCCCTATTGGGCCATGTGGAATCCACTAATTTCTCCACCTGTGAATATTGATGTCACCCCAGGCACGTGGTGCCATGTGGCGTCACCTGGGGGTGCCACCTGGCACCTTTTTACTGGTCCACGTGGCACCCTAAAAGGTCCAATTTTGAGTGACACACGGCAGTCAGTGGTGTTGCCTCATGGCATGTTGACGTTATGATGATGTCATCATGACACATGTCACCCTATGTGATTTCCATGTAGGTTGTATGGATGTTGATGTCATCCATACTTATGCTGACATCAACAATACGGATGTTGACTCATCCCTGTTGACTGGGCTAGGTTGACCAAAACTTTGACCGCTTATATATTTTGATCTGTAACTCTGTTTGATGAGTCGTTTGCATCGTTATAAATATTGCAACGTGATCTTCACAATCATGCCATTTTAATTGAGTTTTGGGAACTTTGAGTTTTTTCCCTTTTGTTATCTATTGAAGCCATTCCAAGTGTTCTGAGTTGCCTCTGTAAGTTCTGATTTGTTCTTAGCCTTCTCTGGATCCTTTTTGGATCACGCCTTCCCACTGAGAGCCTTTTGGACCACCAAAAGATTTCATTAATCAACTGGTAAGTGAGGGAAGAGTTCCCTCACCTTATCCTTCTCAATCCACTTTGCCTTGCTTGGATGCGTGCCCTTTCAGCCTACTCGAATATAATCAACATCACCCCTACGTGAAGTCTTCATCCTTCTGTCCAGGATGATATCTTCCTATAACTCATCCAAGTACTCAAGTCAAAACTCATCAACTGAAGGTATTGAAACTTCCTCATCCTGATCCATGATCATGGGAGGCTCAAAAAGTTTCAAGTTCTCTACGTTCACAACTGAATATATCTGCATATAAGGTGGAAGATCTAAACGAAAAGCATTAGTGCCTCTTTTCTCCAAAATAGTGAAGGGTCCATATCGGATGGGCTTGAGTTTCTTTCCTTCACCCTTCAATCGTTCCTTTCTTATGTGAAGCCATACCCAGTCTCCAACCTGGAGCTGATGATCAACCCTGTGCTTGTCATGCCGAGCTTTATACTGTGCTTGACTCTTATCCAACTTTTCCATGACTGCCTGGTGTATCTGTTGAATCCTCTGAATGAACTTGTGTGTTTTGTCCTTTGTTCATTCTTCATTAACATCAGCATCTCTCCCATACATCAAGTCCAAAGGAACCTTTGGTAGGTACCCAAAACACGTCTCAAAAGTTGAACTCTAAGTGGATGAATGTAAATCTCGGTTATAAGCATGTTGTACATAGGGTATCTATTCACCCATAACTTAGGATGCTTGCTACAATAACCTCAAAGCAAAAGTACCATTGTTTTGTTTACCACCTATGTCTGTCTGTCGGTCTGTGGATGAAAATAAGTTCACCTCTTCTATTTGGTGTCCATCATTCTCCACAAGCTAGTCCAAAATTCCCCAAGGAATCGAGTATCTCTATCCGAGACAATGGACGTGGGTAACCCAAAGTGAACCCAAACATGTTGAAAGAAGAGATTAGTAGTCTGTTCACAGTGATCTTCTTTTTACATGGCATCAAGATACACATCTTTCTGAACCTATCCACTACAACATACAAATAATCATGACCCCCTTTGGTTATTGGTAAACCCCCTACAAAATCCATGGAAATGCTTTCCCGTGGATGGGATGGAACATGAAGTGGTGAGTATAGCCCCAATTTTCTATTAGTGGGCTTACAAGTAGAACACATCACACACCCCTTTACATATTTAGTTACAATTTCTTTCATTTGAGACCAATAACAAAACCTCTGCAAATGATCCAGAGTTTTTCCTACCCCAAAATTCCCAGATACAAGAGAAGTATGAGGTTCTCGTGTCACATGGACTCGTTCACTTGTAGGAATACATGGCTTCCCAAGATGATAGAGTAATTTTCCCTGTAGACAATAGTTCTATACCTGTGCACCATGGGTTAGCTTCTCATATACTTCTTTAAAATCTTCATCGATGGAATATTGTTCTACATAGTTATCATGAGATAAAGAAGTATTCTTCAAAATAATAGAAGCAACAATAGGAGGTATAGAAATCATATCGGCTACCTTGTTACTTGCACCCTTCTTGTACTTGATTACCAAATGAAATTGTTGCAGAAAACCCATCCACCTGTAGTGCCGATATTGCTGCAATTTGGTCTGTGCCTGGATATATTGTAAGGGCTAGTGATCTGTATGTATAATTGTTTCCTTCCCTAACAAGTAGTGCTTCCATTTATTTACGCTTTGAACTAATGCATACAACTCTTTATCATATGTAGGATAGTTAACAACAACTTGGTTAAAAGTCTCAGAGTGGTAACAGATAGGCTTACGATATTGCATCAATATTGCACCCATGGCATATCCACTGGCATCTATCTTGATCTCGAATGGTTGTTGAAGATTCGACAGTGCTAATACTAGTGTGGTACTGATATTCTCCTTCAAAATGTTGAAATCTTTTTGTTGCTTTCCTTCCCACTGAAAAGTGTTCTTCACACTAGTTAAGGCATGCAAAGGAGTTGCTATAAAGGAGAAGTTGGGAATGAATCTCCTCCAATACTGAACTGCACCCAAGAAGCTTCGGATCTCGGTTACACTTTTTGGCTCAGGCCAATTTACAATCACATCAATTTTGGAAGGATCAATCTTCAATTGTCCTCCTCCCACAATATGGCCTAAGTATACAAGTGCAATCTTTCCAAATTCACATTTCGACATTTTCACATACAGCTTTTCCCTTTGCAAAGTATCCAATACCCACTTTACATGCCTTACATGTTCATCCCAAGTCCCGCTAAAAACAAGAATTTCGTCTAAATATACAATCACAAAGTCATCCAGGAAAGGCCTAAATACATCATTCATCACACGCATGAAAGTTGTCGGAGCATTGCAAAGCCCAAATGACATAACTAACCACTCAAACAATCCTTGTTTGGTTTTAAAGGCAATCTTCCATGCATCCTATTCTGCAACCCTAATTTGATGATATCCACTACACAAATCCAACTTAGTGAAATAAACAAAATTCTTCAATTGATCAAGTAAATCATCTATGCAAGGAAAAGGGTATCGATTTTTCACTGTTATTTTATTTAAAGCTCGGTAATCAACACACATTCTCCATGTGCCATATTTCTTTGGCACCATCATGATCGGAGAACCATAAAGAGATGAATTGGGCCTGATGACCCTTTGATCCAACAAGCCCTGTACCTGCTTCTTGATCTTTGTCATCTCCACAACTGACATCTTGTACATGCCCACATTAGGAAGAGGAGAATCTTGTTGAAGATGTATCTCATGTTGAATTTCCCTCTTAGGAGGTAATCCATCTGGTTCCTGAAAAATATCATCATACTTAGAAACAATATCAATTAATTCCTTTTTATGAGATGGATCACACCCTTGGAAAGCATCGGATGTCCGGACATCTTTCTCTTTGACAACCATGAGTACATATCTCTTATTAGTGGTTATGATTCTTTTCATTTGCCCTGCACTAACAAGTGTCATATTTACCCTCATGCTGTGAGCTCTAACAATATATTCCACTCCCCCTTTAGTAATGTGGTATTTGTTCTCATGAAGAAAGAAGATTTTTTTTCTATCATAAAGATACAGACTTCCCAACACTATGCCACATATATCAAGCGATACAACATCCAAATCCACTTCATCAATCAACTTTGAAGCAATAGAAAATCCGATCCTACATTGTTTGGTAAAATTTAATTTTGCTTGATCACATACCCAACCAAGACGATAAGGCTTTGGATGTGGTTTCGTTTCAAGACCCAACTTCTTGACAAGTGCTTCAGATATTAAGTTTACTTGGGAACCCAGATCAAATAATGTATCTATCTTAGTATGTTTAGATACAACTCGTATGTGAAATAATTGATTCCTCTTCTATTCATCAATATGGGATTCATCATTGGAACTTGAACTAGCATGAAGAGAATCTTTACCTTGTACTCCATCCATTGTGATCTTTCCTTCATCTCCTGACTTGGAACCAAGATCGTGTTGCACTGTAGAAACAGTCTTTGTCTTCCCCTTTCCACCGAACTGCTTCGGTTTCTTTTTTGGATGTAGTTTCCAACAATGTTCTTCATTGTGACCACTCCTCTTGCAATGAGTGCAAGATGGTTTTCCTCCTTCTCTCGTTACTGTAGCGATCTTCTTACCCTTCCTTTTGAACTTCTTGAAAGTATTTTGTGGGAAATTGGAAGGTTTCTTCATGGGATCTTCTTGAACATGTTTCCCCCTGTTCCCAAGGTGAGTGACTTGCACATAAACTTCTTCTAGATTAGTGGGTTTAAACAAGCACAAAGTATGACGAATATAATTGTGAAGTGCGCCAATATACTTCATTAAAGTTTCGTAAGAATCCAAAGGAATTTTCAATGCAATATCTTTCTTCCTAAATTCTTCTGTGAAACTTTGTACAGTCTGACCTTTACTCTGTCTCAAATTTTGTCATTCCATCATTGCTTTATGTAAATACACTAATGGATAGAACTGCTTCCTTATCTCTTTTTTAAAATCCGACCATGAGGAAAGAAGATTACCACACTTACTTATGTCCTGTAGCTTTCTCTCCCACCATATGAAAGCGGTGCCTTCCAACCGAAGAGAAGCCAACTGCACTTTAACTTCCTCTTCGTCAATATGTTGAACACGACAATATACTTCAACCTGTCGGATCCAATTGTCTAGCTTTTCAGGATTAGCATATCCATTAAACATAGGTAAAGAAAACTTTACATCAAGCTTTAATAATGGTTTCTTAAAAGAGGCTTTATGGTTACAATGCTGAGAGTGACGAGAATGCTCAGAGGAAGAAGAACTAGAACTTGAAGGTGAATATGGAGGCTTGGGAGGATCTCCTCCAACCCCTTGGTTTATCGAAGCATCATCATCTGCATGTGCTTCCCTTTTCTTCCCTTTCTTCTTCATCCTCTTCTCATAATCTCCATACATTCGTTCAACCATTTTTGACATGCGATAAAAGACCATGTGAAATTTTTTCTCTTGTTCATCAAGCTTATCCTCTTCTGCCATCTTCTTCCTTCGGGATGCACGACCAACTTCGGGATTGAAAGTCTTAAGAGTTACTTCACCCTGATTATGCTTGGCCCTAGTAAGCATTCATACTCAAGAATTCAAATCAAAGACAACTGCTCTGATACCAACATGATCTGGGATCTTTTCGTCAGATGACTTATTAAAGAATTGTATTAAATGAGCATAAACAAAAGTAAACCATAAAGAAGGAAAAGCTCATAAGGAAAGAGACATAATCATGCAATATGAACACAAAGAACTTGATAACGGAGTTCATCCCTGGTGGACTATGTCTCCATGTCCTGCTCTAAAATGGGTAGGCCTTGTCAGTGTTTCATGGAAACCTGCACAAGAGACCTAGCTAAAGCTTACACAAACAAAGCTTATCAAGAAAAGGAAGAGAGATACACAATGAAGAATGAGAATCAATGTATCTTATGATTTAATCAATGAGTGAATGATCTTTACTCATATAGGCAATGACATCCTATAATTAGGAATTCATGCATAATAGTGATGGTCTAAGATTAGAAAGTCTAAAATAGAACTAGTCAGTTAACTCCCACTGAACTAGTGTGCCGAAAATAGAAATTTCTCCAACCTGAACATCACTATGGAGTAAAAAATGAGTCCTGACTAGTAGGCCATTTTAGGTACTCATGTACAATGCAACTAATGAACATTGAATAAAAACGAGGAAAGAGGGAAAACCACGTGGGAACAAACCCCCCCCTCAAAAGACAATGTATCAAAAGAAGAAAAGGCAATTGCTAGGCAAATGTGTTCTTCACTGCAAGACAATCCCGCAAAGTCTGAAACTTTTTTTCGGTGAATGTCTTGGTGAATATGTCAGCAGTTTGTTCAGAGGAAGGACATAACTGCAAATCAATGATCCTCTCATGTACTAAATCTCTGATGAAATGCATGTGTACCTCAATGTGTTCGGTTCATTGTCGTTGTACTGGATCTCTGCAAAATCTCACTGTACTCTGATTGTCACACCATATTATAGTCGGACAGTGAAACTAGATACCAAGCTCGGTAAGGAAGTGTTGAATCCAAAGTGTTTGAATGACACAATTGACTACTACTCTGTACTCGGCCTCTGCAGAAGATATAACAATGGTTGATTGCTTCTTACTTGACCAACAAATTGGGCCTGACCCCAAACTGAGAGTGTACCCAGATGTGTACTTGCGATATGTTCTATCACCAGCCCAATCTAAGTCTTTGAAGCCTATGAGATATAATTCACAACCAGATGCATAGTGAATCCCATAACTCATGGTGCCCTGAACATATCTGAGGATGCGCTTGGTAACCTTCCAGTGCAGATCATGGGGTTCATGCATGTATCTGGAAACTGCTCCTACCGCATATGAGATATATGGATGGGTGTGGGTGAGATACAGAATACTCCCCACCAACTGTTGATACAAAGTGATGTCCACTAATGGTGTATCCCCGCCATCCTTAAGTCTAATCCTAGATAAGAAGGGTGTAGGTGCAGACTTACAATCTGTCATGTGGAATCTATCCAGAAGATCCCTGACATACTTAGCCTAAGAAATTTTATGTCGAAAGCAAACTGACTAATCTCAAGACCAAGAAAGAAGTGTAGTGGACCCATGTCCGTCATAGAGAACCTGTCATGAAAAATATCTTTGACCAAAGAAATGGCTGAAGCAGAGCTACCAGTGATCAAAATATCATCAACATAGAGTACTAATATCATCACAGAGTTAGTAGTCCTCAACATGTAAACATTGGAATTAGATTTACATCTAACAAAATCATGTGAAATCAAGTAAGAATCCATATTTTCATACCATGCTCTAGGTACATGCTTGAGGCCATAGAGAGAATTCTTCAATCTGCATACTAAAGATGAGTTTTGAATGAACCCTTGTGGTTGCTCCATGTAGATCTCCTCTGAAAGGTCACCATGAAGAAAAGAATTCTTCACATCCATCTGGTGAACTTCCCATCCTTTGGCTACTATAATGGCTAGAGCCAAGCGAATGGAGTCCATCTTTGCTCCAGGAGAAAAGGTCTCATCATAATCTATCTCATGAATATGCTAAAATCCTTTTGCAACTAATATGGCCTTGTACCTGTTCACCTGACCATATGCTACTCTCTTGGTCCTGTAGACCCATTTTCATCTGACAAGTTTCCTCCCTGGTGGAAGTGTAACCAGATCCCAAGTCTGATTCTCTAGGAGAGAGTCATGCTTCTCCTGCATGGTTGCTTCCCATAGTGGATTTCCAACAGCCTCACTATAGGTATGTGGATCAAAAGATTGAACCATATAAGAATGCATGGGCATCACTGGTTCAGAAGCTGAAAGTACATGAGAAGGATCCACATGTTGAGATCAAGTCCTCCTCAAATCCAATGGATCCCCTGCAAGGTTGTCTGTTTCTTGAAGTGTGGATTGTTCCCACTTGGGCATTTGCTGAAGCTCCAACATTGTCTCCTCATTTGGTCATACTACCTTCTCATCTGCATGTACAGAATCCTCTGAATATGTAGCATTTGAGTGTGTGGAATCATCATCTCTGATATCTAGAACCGATGGAAGCACAAGAGTCTATGCATGTTGCACTAGAGGTGCATGGAAAAGGACTCTCCTTAAACTGAACAGTGCGCTCAATGATGATTTGGTCTGTAGAGGGATCAATCAATATGTACCCCTTCACATCATCTGGATATCCCACAAAGATGCAAGGTGTGCTTTGTGGATCTAAGGATTTACTCTTTTCATAAGGAATATGGGCCCATGCTCTAGATCCAAAGATGTGGAAGTGTGTGACATCTGGTTTGTCACATGTCCAAGCCTCGAAAGGTGTCCTATCCTCAACAGATCTGTGAGGTGATCTGTTATGTATGTAAGTAGCACAGTTAAGTGCGTCATCCCAAATCTTGGAAGGAAGTGATCTTGCATGCAACATGCAACTGGTCATCTCCTTGAGAAACTTGTTCTTCCTTTCAACAACTCCATTCTGTTGTGCAGTGTATGGAACTGTGTGTTGCAACTGGATACCAACTTCACGACAAAGATTCTAAATATATTTCTTGATATACTCCCCCCCATTTTCTATATGAAGGATCTTGATTTTCTTCCCAATTTGTGTCTCTAGTAGAGATTTGAAGTCTTTGAGATGCTCAAAAACTTCATACTTTGTCTGAGAAAATAAACCCAAGTATAACGTGAGTAATCATCAATAAATGTAAGAACATACCTTGCTTTGTTGATGGATGGATGTGGAAATGGACCCATGAGATCACTGTGAACAAGCTTCAAGGAAGAGGAGGCTCTCCTTGCCTTCCCCTTTTCAAATTTATCTTTAGGATGCTTGCCAAGAATGCATCCTTCACAAACCCCTTCAGAAAATTGAATGTTTGGCAAGCCTTTAACCATTCCTTGCTTGGAAAGTCATTGGATGTACCTAAAGTTTAAATGAACAAATCTCTCATGCCATACTCTACTACCGTCATTAGCATGTGTAAGTAGCAAAGAGGAGTCATAGTCAATAAACTTAGTGAACTTATACAACCGTGATTTGTGATCTACCTCACCAACTGCAATAATGGAACTTTCATGCATGTCAAGTACAGTAACTGAATATGATGTAAATTCAACCCTTTTACCTGTTTGAGTGATCTGATAAACTGAGAGAAGATTTATAGAAAGATTTGGAACATGTAAGACATTCTCAAAACTTCCATTAGGGAGTTTCACTCTTCCCTCTCCTGCAAATTCTATTGGAGTATCATCCCCCATGAGAATAGGAGCTCCAGAGCATGAACTCAAAGAAGTAAAAACTTCCTCTTTAGCTTCCATATGATGTGATGCACTAGAATCTATAATCCATGAATTAGATGAGGAATTAATTGCAACTAGAGCATGATGATTACCTTTCTTAGGCACGTGGTATTCTTCCTTCTTCTTCTCGGCCCCTTCAGGAATGAACTCTCCAAGGTTATTCTTCTGAAGTACCTGTGTCATAAGATCAATCTACTTCTTCATGCATGTGGATTCTTCATGATTCAGTTTATTGCAATATGGATAGGCCGCAACGATTCCACTCGTCCCACCTTTCGATAGGGATAGGTCGCGATGATTGCAGAAACTAGGTTTACTCAAGGACTCTTTCGCTCTTCTCTGGCTTGTCTAGGTTTCTCCAAGCAGCTCGACTCTGATACCATGTCATTGTTTCATGGAAACCTGCAGAGGAGACCTAGCTAGAGAATACACAAACAAAGTTTATCAAAAAAGGAAGAGAGATACACAATGAAGAATGAGAATCAATGTATATTATGATCTAATCAATGAGTGAATGATCTTCACTCATATAGGCAATGAAATCCTATAACTAGGAATGCATGGATAATAGTGATGGTATAAGATTAGAAAGTCTAAAATAGAACTAGTCAGTTAACCCCCACTGAACTAGTGTTACTCCCACTGAACTAGTGTGCCGAAAATAAAAATTTCTCCAACAGGTCTTTTTATTAACTCCATAAAAGAATTGGGCAAAATACATAAGTATACCTCATTATGGAGTTAAGCTACAAAATATTTTCTCAGATCTGAAAACTAACACGACCACTGTGTTCGTGGTGTTGTTTTACCTAAAAATGATCGTCTCCGCGCCTCGATCCGAGTCGGACACTTTCTGGCCCAAGAGGCATCCCTGCCTCGATTTGCATGCCACTGCTCCTACAAAAAATGACTAGACAGATCTCGACATCCGTGCCCAGCCTAAACAACTGTGCAAAAATCCGTACAGATTTGTATTGTATTGACGCGCTTAGTCTGCCTCTCATGCTCTTGTTCCCAATGCACTTCCTGAAACCCCTTCTTATACAAATTGTGGGAGGTTGTGTAATAAATGAGGTGCTTGGCATGCTAGTAGGAGGAGCTAAGTTTAGACAGTGGGTTGGCGGAGGTCTTGGGGTCGAATCCCATGGGCCTCCCCATTTATCACATGGTTATAACTGAATTTTTGGCGCGCCCAACTAAATTTGGCGGGCGGGCGCTAGAATGGCAGAATGACGATTAATTTGGCGGAAAATGATCTATTTCTAACAAACAGTTCTGGCATATAGTTAGTGGTTACAGTTATCTATTTCTGACGAACAGTTCTAGCGTATAGTAGAAATGCCGCCATACTTGGCGGAGTTCCGTTATATATATATTTTTTAATTATTCGGTCACGGAGCCTCCTTGTGCTTTTCGGGGGTGCCACATGGCATCCACTTATTTGTCCACTTGTGAATGTTGATGTCACCTTGGACATGTGACGCCTTCTGGTTGGTGCCACATGGCATCACCTGGGGGTGCCACGTGGCACTTTTTTACTCGTCCATGTGGTGCCCTAAAAAGTCCAATTTTGAGTGACATGTGGCAGCCTCTGGTGCTACCACGTTGCATGCTGACATCATCATGACACATGTCACCCTTTGTTCTTTCCACGTATTTTGTATGGATGATGATGTCATCCATACTGATGTTGAAGTTAGCAGTATGGATGTTGACTCATCCCTGCTGACTGGGCTAGGTTGACCAAAACTTTGACCGCTTATATATTTTGATCTGTAACTTCGTTTGATGAGCCATTTGCACCATTAGAAAGCTTGCAACACGCCCTTTGTGATCATGCCATTTAAACTGAGTTTTTGGAACTTTGAATTTTTTCCCTTTTGTTGTCTGATGAAGCCATTATGAGCGTTCTAAGTTGCCTCTATAAGTTTTGAGTTGTTCATAGCCTTCTTTGGATCCTTTTTGGATCATCTCTCCTCAGTTCTCCTTGCGGTGTTCTCTCCTCATCTCTCCTCTTTTGTTCTCCTCAGCTCTCCTCATCTAATCTCCTTGTGTGGTCTCCTCGCGGTTTTCTCTACTTATGTGCGCGCAGGTTTGAAATGTAATTTTTTTGTTTTTGGTTTGGATTATTATATATAATTAATATATATTATAATTATATATATTTAATAATTAATATGTATATTTAATAATTATTATATTATATATTATATGATAGGGTTTAATGTGTTAATAATCACCTAACCTAGACCTTGAATCTACACCCCCTAACCTACTAAATCATCAACCCACAACCCATAACCCTTCTAAAGACGCAATGTGATTTATTCCCATTGCTTTGCATGTCAAAGTGAAGAAATTCAACCAAGTGCAGGTAAACAGTGGGAGTAACTATGACTATCTTAAGGTAGTCAGATGCTTCGTCATCTAATTAGTGACGTGCATGAATGGATAATTAATGAGATTCCCCATTGTCCCTAGCTACTATATTCTAGAGAAACCACATCCAAGGGAATGGGCTTGGCAGAATTAGCGGGGAAAGAAGACCCTCATATTGAGCTTGACTCTAGTCCTAACCCATTCATAGTTTGGGAAAATTAGACCATAACATTTGTCTTTGGGAGTCAAATTGATGATGGAAACAAGTGGGTGTGTGAGTCAAATTTGAGTCCAGAAACCCTTCCATATCGTTAAGGCATGTGAATAGTCTATCTACGATCATGATGGTATAAAAATGAATGAGCTTCTCTTTGTTTCAAGAATAATTAATCCAGAATGATGAAGTGTTTCTGCACCTGGGGGTGCTCCTTCTCACCATCTGCCTGGCTCTTGCTATCTTCCTTATGTGAGTTCATGTGAGTCTTCCTGATTTGAGTTGTTGCACCATGTCCATCAATGGGCCTGATGTCCATGTGATGTACATAACGTAGGTAGAGGTGGAATTGGGCAGCCAAACGCTCCATCTTTCTTTTCTGGTCCTTCTCTACATCTACCAACAGTTTGGTAATAGTTTCCAGACTGTTGAGGCGACGCAGGATCTCGTCCAGCATTATCTTGTTTTCCTTGTTCTCCATATGCCTAGCTTCTTCACTCTCTGAGATTACTTTTTCGATCATCATCTTCGTTATCCATGCCATCTCCATTGTTTTGTGGAAGAGGGTTTCCCTGGGTTGCGTGGACCCCAGATCAATTACCTAGTCCGCTTCCTATACCAATGCATCTCATGATTTACCTTTGCACTTGTTCTTTAATTCCTTCTCCCACCAGGTGATAGTTTCCTTCCCCTTCGGTGCAACCTAAGTTTGGAAGGTGCCATTCGCATCTTTCGTCTCCTATGCCATTCTTGTTAGCCACTTCGGGCTATTTGGGACTTCCTTTCCAGGGGAGGTTCCTTTTCTTGTGCGTTTGCTTTAGACATGCCATCCTACTCTACGTGTCACAGCTCCTGTGCTGGTTACTCAGCCTGTGCCTTTCTTCCCAGGTATTCTTCATGTCCCTCCTCTGGATTCTATTAAAATCCATGTTGTTTCATTCCTTCTGATTGCGACTATTGTTGTTGACCCTCTTATTATTTCCCTTTCCCCGGTGCGATCCCGTCCTTTCAATATTGGTTTGCTCGCGGTGATGTGCGCTTTCGTAAATTTTCCTGTTAAGGCTCAGATGTTCATGATGGGTTGTCCTTTGTCCCTGTGCGGTTATTTCCCTTGCCCGCATGTGATCTGGTTGTGCTTCTCTTCATACCTGTACCTGTCTTGGGGGTTCTGTCCAAGTTATCTTATGCCCACATGCCTTACATCATTTGTTTCATGTGTCTTGTTTTCTGTCCTTTCACTTGTGTTTTCCCCTTGTATCTTACTATCAGACTGGCCTTTCTTTCATTCTTCTGTCTACTGCTTATTATAATATTGCATGATGATTAGTGTCATAGTATTTGGAAATCCTTTCCTACTTGGGGACTGTGTACCTTCCACGGGGCCTTGCGATGTCCTCCTTGATGTGACCTTCCATGCTTAACCTATCTTCACAATCTTTTACTGCAAGGTGATTGCAATCTGTTCTGAGTTGCCCATCTGAAATGTTGATCCAGGTGTCATCTAGTTCTGAACCTTCCTTGTCGATCCCCTCATTGGTGAGCCTATCCGCTAGTGCATTCACTGACTTGCGCACCCATCACAACTCAACTATGTTCATAGTTCTCAGATGTTCCTGGATTTTCTGTAGGGAGTGTGCCAAGCACCAGTGGCGTTGAACCTTGCCCACTCTGGTGCCATTTTGGAGTCTTTTCACTGTGTTGATAACCAGGGTGGAGTCACCTTCCACTATGATGTTTGTCATCCTTTCACGACTTAGGATTTCAAGGCCAAGTTCCAAGGCTCCAAATTTCGCCGCGTTGTTGGTTGAGTTTCCCATGATCCCAGCGTACAGTCGGATGATGTTTTCGCCACTGTCTTTGATCACACCTCATGCCCCCACCACTCCTGGTTTGCCTTTTGTCGCCCCGTCAAAGTTCAGTTTGGGGAACCCTGATGGAGGGGGAGTCTAGTTGTGGGATCCTATCTGGAGTTGTAGGTTTCTCTCTACTGTTAGGTTTTTGCGCCAATTTTTCAGTTGGAAAAGCTCCAGTATCCAGGATTCTTGGTCTGTGATTTGCACTTTCTCCATCTTGTAGTTGCATCTCTACACCATTTCTCTTATTTGAGAGACTATTGTCTCTTTTATCCTCTATGTCAGTATGCTTTCATTCCTGAAGATGCGCATGTTCCATTCTTTCCAGATTGCCCATATGATCATCCCCGATGTTAGAGTCCAGCAGAGGTTACCATTTCATTTTCACTGTAATCCTCATTCCAGTTGTTGATGGTTACGCTGATGTTCCCTCGGATCCTATTGGACTAGCAGAAGATTCTTGCTGCCCAATCCCATATCTCTATTATATATATGCATTCATCGAGGAGGTGGTTTGTTGTTTCCTCCTTGTCTAGACAGAGATGGCAACGGAAGGGCCCTATGAAACCCCTTTTCATGAGGTTCTCCCAAGTTAGAATTCGGTTGTGTAGAACAAAACATTTGAACATTTTGATTTTTGGCCATTGAGGGATTTTCCATATTTTTTCTCACTATTGCTCCGGAATTTCTTGGTCCTTACCCGTGATGTAATACCATGCTTATTTTAAGTTGAATTCCCCCCATTTTTTCTGCCCCATCTAAGTTGGTCCTCTTCTTCTGAAACCCCAATTTTCCTTTTTCCCAATTCCTCCTCCACCTCTTTTGTGATTGTTTCTGTCTGGGCTCTATTTTGTGGCATAAGTTTGTCCCAAATCCGCCACCTGGCGTTGCCTTCCCTTTGCTTCTAGTAATGATGGATGTTTGTTTTTCCTTGCCCCATCATTTCCTATTGAAGCTCCTCTCTGTCCAGATTTTCCATTCTGGGTTCTTGTTGCCATGCGTCCTCCCAAAACCTTGCGATCCTACCATTCTGACTTCCCAGAAGCTATGTTCCTAGATCCAGTGCTTGTTGTGCCAGGAAAGATTCCAGATGGTTGATCCCTCCCTTGTTCCCATGAACCGAATTTTCTCTTGTTCGCTTATGTTCAGTGCATACTTGGCCTTCCATAGGTTTTTCCACGATACCGAATTATCTTTTACCCATCTCCACCAGAGCTTTGCCCCATAGGCTTCATTGGTTACCTGTGGGTCCTGTAACCCTAGGCCACCTTTGCTTTTTGGGCTGCATACCTTATCCCGAGCCACCAGGGCCCATTTCTTTTTATGATCAGTGCCACACCAAAGGAAGTCTCATTGGATGGCTCTTATCTTTTGTAGTATTCCTTTGGGGGCTAGGAACACTAACATCATATACGTCAGGATTGCTTGAAGAACCATTTTTTTGAGGATAGGCCTTCTAGACAGGTTTAGGGATCTATATGTCTAGTTTTTTACCCTCTCCTGCAGTTTGTTGATAAATCCTTCCCACATGGCCTTGGTGAAAGCTCTGTCCATCAGGGGGATTCCCAAGTATTTCGTTGGGAGTGTTTTGCGCTCAAACCCGAAAATGTTGGCGAGGTTGCGTTGAATTGCTAGATTAGTGTTGAAGAAATATATCATGGATTTGGAGTGGTTGATTCCCGCCCTCGAGGATTTCCTGAAGTCTTCTAAAAGTATTTTAAAAGCCTTTACTTCCTTTACCATGGGTGTGCAATGGAGTAGGGTATCATCAATGAATTGTTGGTGTGTGGAGGTTGGATAGATCTCATAAGGTTTGATACCTTTTATTTCCCCAACTACAGTTGCGCTTTTTATACTTCTGCTTAGCCCTTCCATCATTAGAATGAACAGGAAGGGGGAAAGTGGGTCCCCTTGTATTATGCCTCTGGAGGGACAGAAAGGTTTTACTAGGGCTCCATTGATTAGTAGCGAGTAGCTTGTCGTTGAGACTAGAGTGGCTATCCAGTTGATCCAATGTTGGTCAAACCCAAAAGCTTCCAGAGTCTTAGCCATGTAGTTCCATCTTATTTTGTCGTAAGCCTTCGCCAGATCAAGTTGGATTATCATCCCCCCTCTCCTTTGGATTTTCAGCATGTGAATGATCTCGTGGGCTTGGATGATATTGTCCAGAATTTTTTTGCCTTCCACAAAACCCGCCTGTTCCTGAGAGATCAGTGTGGGAAGTAGTGGCTTCAGTCTATTGGCTATGACTTTGGATATTATCTTGTAAACTACATTGCATAGAGTTATAGGCCTGTAGCGATTTGGGGTTCTAGCTTCGTTTTCTTTCGGGATTAGAGCGATCATTGTGGCATTTAAAGCTTTCAGGATGGATGTCGATCTCCTGGAGTCTTCCACCACCCCGTAAATATCATGCTTAACCACTTCCCACCATGCTTTGAAGAATTCCACTGTGAACCCATCTGGGCTTGGAGCCTTTCCATTGGGCATCTCCTAGACCACTTGGTCAATTTCTTCCTTGGCAATGGGTTTTCTTAAGACAACGTTTTGCTCCTTTGTGACCAGTTTGGGGATGTGCTGAATTATTCTTTGTATGGCCTCTGATCCGTCTTGGTTTGGTTCCTGGGCTATCCACTGGAAGTGGTTGACCAGTGTGTTCTCAATTTCTTGGTGGGATTCTCTTTCGATCCCGTCTTGATCCCTAATCTTCAAGATTTTGTTGTGGGATCTTCTTGCAATAGTTGTTATGTGAAAAAACTTGGTATTCCTCTCCCCTTCCTTTAGCCACCTTATTCTGGATGTTTGACGCCACATGGTTTCTTCCTGTAGGCATCTTTCTTCCCATTCCTGGGTCAGATGGATCTCTTCCTTTTTCTGGTCCTCTGTGTATCCCTCTTCGATGCATTGTTCCTATAGTTTCCTCAATATGTCCTCAATGCTCTTTTTCCCCTGGTTTATATTTCCAAAGACCTCCTTGTTCCACTCCTTGAGTTTTTGTTTAATATATTTGAGTTTTTTGTAAAGTTTGAACATCCTTGTCCCTTGGTCCGGAAGTTCCTCCCACCACCATTGGTTGATATTCTCCTTGAAGGTGGGGTGGTCGATCCAGAACTTCTCAAATCTAAATGGTCTATTCTTTGGGGTGGTTTGAAATTTTTCTTCCAGTTGCACTGGCCAGTGATCTGAGCCCCCCCATGGGAGGATGTTGCAGTCCAAAGTTAGTCCCTGCAACATGATTGATTCTGACACCAAGAATCTGTCTATCCTTGTAGCTATTTGGAGGGTGACCTAGTCATTTGTTGTTCCAGGTGAACTGATCATTGTTGGTCCTGATGTCCATGACCTTGATTGTGTTAATGAAAGCTGAGAAATATTTTTCACCTCTATCCAGTCTTTTGGTGCCCCCTTTTTTCTCCTCGAGTGTAGTGATGATGTTGAAATCCCCTGCCAAGATCCAATGGAGGTTGCGGGTGTGCTCCTTTATATTCTCTAGGTCAAGGAGCATTCTTCTTTTTTCCTCCATCACCTGGGGTCCATACACATTAGTGCATCGAATTTCCTCTGTGTTCCCTATAATTTGCATATTAACAGAAAGTGTGTTTCTCGTAGCTTATGTTGCAAGTAGGTTTACCAATTGTGGGTTCCACGGGGTAAGAAT